>JANUWF010003171.1:0-31569 GCA_026120185.1 Voacanga thouarsii
TGGACAACACTAGTGGATATCTCTGCAACATTGGAAGGTCCTTGGCTGGTAGGAGGTGATTTTAATGTCGTTACAGAAATGTCCGAATACTTGGGGTACCTTGACACCTAATTATACGGCTATGAAAGATTTTACTACATTTATAGATGCTTGTTCTCTTCAAAGTCCACCTTTTACAGGTAGTCGATTCACATGGGTTCGAGATGGTGAACGGCCTTCTTACGAACGATTGGACATAATCCTCCCAAATTTTTCATGGATTTCCTCAGTCTTCTCTACAAAGGTTGAACACCTACACCGGTTTGGCTCTGATCATTCTCCCTTACTGATATCTCTTTCTTTTGTGGCTCCTACTACTGGTGCTTCTTCTTTCAAGTTTCAGAAAATGTGGCTTCGTCACTCATCATTTCATTCAATAGTAGAGCAGGAATGTAGGAAGCCTGTGGAAGGGAATGGTATGCAAGTCCTTCTTGGAAAACTTAAGCTAGTCAAATTAGCTCTACGTTCTTGGAACAAAGAGGTCTTTGGCAATGTCTTCTCCAATGTCCAAAAGGCAGAAGATGAGGTTATTCAGGCAGAATCCCGGTTTGATCTATCTAACTCATCTCAGCACATGGAGCAGTTACAGGAAGCCAAGGCTCATCTGGCCTTTCATTTAAAAGCGGAAGAGGACTTCTGGAGGGATAAATTGTGACTTCGTTGGGTGAAAGAAGGTGATTCTAACACCACTTTTTTTCACTCATACTGTCAACGTTGGAGATCCAATCAATTATTGCTTCCATTGCTGGTCCAGAAGGTGTGAGGCTAACTCAGCAATTAGATATTAGTGCTGAGGTAGTGAGATTTTTCTCTAAGCTGTTATCATGTTCTAATGCATCTCCTTTAACAACCCCACTCCTGGATAACATTCCTCAATTGATTTCTAATCAGGACAACATAATGCTCTCCAAAATTTCCAGTAAAGAAGAGATCAAGCAAGCAGTTTTTAGTCTCAGTATTGATAGTGCCCTGGGTCCTAATGGCTTTTCAGCTCATTTCTTCACTGCATGTTGGGACTTGATTGCTTCAGATGTTGTTAATTTTGTTAGTGATTTCTTTGCTGGCGTTTCCTTCCCCAAATGCTTTACTAGCACCCTCATTGTTTTGATCCCTAAAAGAAGTCCTTCTCATTCCTTTGGAGATTTTCGGCCAATCAATTTGTGCAACTACTGTAACAAGAATGTGACTAAAGTTTTGGCTTCTTGGCTAGCTCAAGTGTTGCCCAAAATCATTTCCCCTGATCAGTCTGGTTTTGTGCAAGGACAAGACATTGTGGACAATATTCTCTTAGCTCAAGAGTTGGTTCATTCCTTGGATCGAAAATCAAGAGTTGGAAATATCATCCTCAAATTGGATATGCAGAAGGCCTTTGATCGCATTTCGTGGCATGCCCTTTTGCAAGTTATATCTAAATTTGGTTTTAATCAGCATATTCTCCTTCTGATAAATAACTACATTTCCAATTACTGGTTTTCTATCCTTGTTAATGGTCAACCGCATGGGTATTTCAAATCCAGTAGAGGTCTTCGACAAGGAGATCCCCTTTCTCCAACTCTATTTATCATTGCGCAAGAACTTCTTTCCAGAGGTTTGAATCATCTTATGGAGGGGGGCTCATTTTATAATGTTCCTCGTTCTTGCCCTAATATCTCCTATTTAAGTTTCACAGATGACACAATTATATTCTCCAATGCCTCTAATGCAGCTCTTATGTCATTCTCAAATGTTCTTCAGGATTATCAGGTTTTCTTTTGACCTATTTATCACCCTTGACAAAAGCTCCTATATTATGTCAGAAAAAGCTCCTCAGGCTATTATTGCTCGTCTTCACCAAGTTCTGGGTTTCTCGCTGAAGCATCTCCCTTTTACTTATTTGGGTTGCCTAGTGTTCAAAGGAAGAAATAAAAGGATCCACTTCCAATCGGTTCTGGATAAACTGCTTAAACGCACTCAAGGGTGGAAATTCAAAATTTTATCTGATGCGGGGCATTTGCAACTCATTTGTTCAGTGTTATTCTCTATGCATCTGCATATTTTTCACACAATAGAGCCCCCGCAAGTTATTCTAAAAGTGATGGAGAAGGCTTTCGATGATTTCTTTTAGGGCTACTCTCTTTATGGGAAGAAATGACATTGGAAATCTTGGAAATCCTTATGTCTTCCTTGGAGTGAGAATGGATTAGGGATTAGGTCGTTATTTGATGTGAGTATGTCATTTGGCCTAGGCTTATGGTGGAAGTTTAGGTAGGGTGGTTCTCTTTGGTCCCAATTCATGCATGCTAAATATAATCCTAGGGGGCTTCACCTTATGTTTTTATCTGCCAACTATTCTTCTTCTCGAGTCTGGAGAAGAAGGATGCTCAGAATTAGGGTGATTGCTGAGGACAATATTGGCTTTAGTCTTAGTAATGGCTCGTCCTCATTTTGGTTTGATGATTGGATGGGTTTTGGGAAACTTTGTAATTTGAACTCGGTGGTTGTCCAACCAGACCCGAGAGTCTCTCAATCCTTATCCAGTGGTTTTTGGAATGTTAATCTGATCATGCAATTGTTGGATCTGGGATGGGCGTATAAAATTATTACCTTGTTGCCGCATTTTCTTAATTCAAGTGCCGATGACATGATGATTTGGAAACTCTCTGAGAATGGGAGGTTTTCTTCCTCCTTAGCTTGGCAAGTAGTTTGTCTCAAAGGTGAGGCTCATTAGGCAGCATCAGACATTCGGGATCTCAAAATCCATTCCCTCCATTAAGGTGTTCTTGTGGAAATTACTCAATGGCATCCTTGCGCTAGATTCGCAACCTAAATGTTTGGGGTTTAAGCTCCTATCGTGCTACAATCTATGTTGGGCAGCAGAGGAATTTGCTACTCATTTATTTTTTGAGTGCTCTGCGGTGAAGGAATTTTGGGATCTTGCTGCTGCTTATCTCCCCAGACGTAAAACTCCAACTCGTTGGCGCTCCTTTATCGACTTCTTTAATTATTGGTGGAGGGGGACATCTTCTAGGATAGTTATCAGCCGGCGCTTCTTTGCTATTTCATTATGGGAGATCTAGAAGTACAAGAACAAATGTAGGCATGATAATCTCCGCTTTCAATGTCAAAAACTTTATCTTCTAGTGGCCAATACTTTCGCAGCAAACATACAAGCTTTCCTTGTCAGCTTCTGTGCGGGATTTGTGGACTTTTCTCAGTTTTTCCCTATCTCATGGAAGGCTTCAAAGATGAGACAGATAGAGGCAATCGTTTGGTTGAAGGGAGCATACTTAGGTCATTCTAAATGTAGATGGAGTGTGTAAAGGGAATCCTGGTTTATCCAGTGTTGGAGGCATTTTGAGATATGGAGACGGCAGATTCATACAAGCTTTTGCTCAAACTATTGGTCAATCGGATAGTTTCACTGCTGAACTTTCTGCATTGGTCGAGGGACTTCGGTGGTGTCTCAAGCTGGGTCACTTCGATAATCTAATACAGTCAGACAGTAAATTGCTAGTACAACAAATTGCTAATGGAGATCGATCGAACTGGAAGGACCTCCAACTTAGACGTTTTCTGCAGCTACTTCATGGGAAATTCAGATGATTTACTGTTACTTATGTTTATAGGGAAGGGAATTAGATTGCAGAACAACTAGCAAACTATGCATTGACTTAAAATGGGCAGTTTACTTTTTCTAACTCTTCAGAGTTGCCTAGGCACATTCAAGGATTATAGCTTATGGACAAGATGCAAGTCTCTTCCATTAGATCTTGTTTACAATTAATTCAGAGGTCAAGTTAATGCCCCCCTCCTTGTATTCCCCTTTTCTATCTCTATAAAAATTCTCACCCACTGGGTGGTTTAAAAAAAAAAAATGCCTTATCCGCTTGGATCGCCGATTCACCTACTCAAGTAAACAGCTCATTTATATATTTCGTTGAAGTTGTCACCAACTAACGTTGCCATATTATTTACTGTAGCATTTGCAGCCATTTCTATATATATATATATATATATATATATATATATTTATATATATATATTTATTTATTTATATACACCTTTTAATTCTTGTCTAAGATCATATAAACAACGAATGCAGAAATACCAAGACAAGAATAAGGCATAATATAACTTATTACTATTCATTAATTATTCTCCTCTATACATTCATTAATGATTTATTGGAAATGTACATATTCTTGATTGAAGGGATGGTCAATTAGGAATATGAGCAATAAATTTATTTTTAATTTATGAGATTGACAAGTATTTTAGTATAACAAAAAAAAAAGCATGATTTTTAAGACGGAAGGAATATACCACAACTCCTGACTGCAATGGGCAATAACCTAGCAATTAATATTTCCTTTTCAAATTTAAAGTTATTTTAGAGACCTAAAAAGATGTTTGTTATTTTTAAAATTTCAGTATTATCATTATGACTCCACTAAACTTATCATAAATTTGTTATTAATGTCAAATTGCACATTATTTTTGTTCTTTTCACTTGGAACTCTATAAATTTTAAGATTTTCTTAATCTATGTGTTTAAACTTCATTTGAAATGTATTTGTACTAAGAAAAACAAAGTATTTTCAAATGTGATTATTTCACCAAAAGAAAAATATTGGCAAGCCAACAAAGTGGCAATTCAAGAATCATTCATCGCTTAAAGAATACTTAACCTTATTTCTTTAGGGATCCAGAGGTATAATTTTTAATCGATTTCGATAAATTAGTAAGCAGTTATTTATCAAATTATAGGACATTAAATTTCTGAAAAAGTTTTTATTATCATTTATGAAATCGAGAAAATGATTTATTGAATTTGTTAATCAAAGCCGATAAGATAATACTCCATCTCGCATTCCTTTATGGCGAAATCATCAGTTGCTTTTGGAAATCATCACTCAAAGCCGATTAGATTGTTTCTTTCTCGTGGTGATATACTATGAGTCAGCAGTGGATATCTGAAATGAATTAATGTAATAGTTAATGGTATTAGGTACGTACTTCCAATAGAAAACAACTAATGTTAATCAAGACATTTTTTTAATCCTCCCTCCCCCTCCCCGCCCCACCTGCTTTGGTTTTTCTTGTGTTAGCAATAACGTGTCATCTTAGTATTAAATACACACACGGTTCTCAAGTCAACTAGAGGTACCAAGTACAGTATCTATGCTCTGGGCTTTTAGTCACCTATGGCCATTTTAATAGTTCCTTAGAAAGCCTTAATTCACATGGCATTGACACTCGGTTTATCCGAATAGAAAATATTTTCATTAAAAAAAACGTTGCGAGGTTTATAAATTGGCACAAGTCTTTGTTAAGAAAACCAAGGATACAATTATGGGGGGAAGAGTAACATATGCCTCCAAATTTTTTTAAAAATTTTGTATTTTCTTTATAAAATTAAACTTTTTTAAGAATATCTTTTTAAATTTTACATTTTAGTGTAAAAAATTTTGTTAAAATTATAACAAAATTCTTTAATATATCCTTCATATTGTTTACCCTTAATCCAACTTTACAATTCCGTCATTAAAGAAAATAGTATTAGAATGTCCTATTATAATTATCCAAACAAAGATAACACTCATTCATGAATCATGTGAATTGTTTGAAGGTTAACATAAATTAATACTTAAATTGTAATATATTAAAATGGCCATGAGTACCATCAGTTCACTTAAACAAATGGCCCGAAGTACAGCTAAGCACTAAATTCAACTATTTAAACTTGCGTTTTGAACACCATAAATCAAGAAGATTTTTGGCAAATTGAAACCACCAACTCATATACCAGATTCTAAAGTTTGTCGGAGAACAAACATTGCATATGGCTAAGGTAGCTTGCTTCTTTCTCCTTTTGCTTGCTGCCTCTGCAGGTTAGAGTCTCCCACTCTATTTCTCCTTCATTGATTTTTTTTCTTTCTTTTGTTATAATCAATGTCAATTGTTGATCTCAGATCTTCCCTAGAAGTTATTATTATTTTTTTAAGAGCACTGTGCGCTGACATGGATAGTTTTTTGCAGGTTCTAACGCTTATGATATGCCTGAGACAGAACAAGAATTGCCCACAATTGAAGTGCCAAGAAAAATGCAACCAATTGTGGAGATAATAACTACCATAATACAAGAACCTGAAAATCCTGTTGCTTGTATTCCTCATTACAGACCATGTGGTACGTCTCAAAACAAGTGTTGTAAGAATTACCGTTGCAGGAAAGTGATTGGCGGCACCGGCATATGTCTTTGAAAGACGTTTTGCTGGCGGGTGATCACAAAAATAACGTTGTACGGCCAGGTCAAATGTCCACTAAAATAAAGTTGTACGATCAGATCCAATTTCCTTGTTATGTGTTCTTTTCCCTTTTCTACTTGTAATATGGTTTGAATAACGTGGTATGGATTATATCTATTGGTTATATGCTTACTGGAATCCTTGTGGTCCTATTTTCCTTTACACAAAGTGTCGAGCCCTATTTCTTTTTTCGTATTTGTTAAAGGTTTGTACAATGTGCATGCTTCGAAAAAAATATATTCCAAAATGAGATGGGAGATTTTCATCGGAAATTGGTCGGTAAAATTCTTCCTTTTTCTCGATGCCAATCAAAACCTAATTACATAAAGGTTTAAGAAAATCTACTTTCAGTAGAAACCAAGCTATTCTTGGTCTTGTTAAGCTCGTGATAATTTCATCCATTTTCAAACGCCAAATCAATAAACTAGTGCATAAATCGATAAAACTAATTTATGCAATGGATTTTAAATGTTTTGTGCTTTCTTATTCAAGGATACTAAAATAAATAATTGATAAAGGAATAAAGTCAAATAGTTATGTAAAATATTGGAATAGCTGAGAAGTTCATTCTAAAGTTCTCACACGAGATAAGATTTTTTTTTTTTAATAAAAAATTATTTTAAAAATATATTAAGATAGAAATTTGATGACTCTAACAATGAATAAACGATTATACAATTAACTTTCAATACTCATTATTAGAATTGATACTGCAGAAACCTTGACAAGTAACTCGTGATATTGAGAGAGAAGAGGTAGAGAGAGAAGCTCTCAACTCCCTTGAGTCCTCTTTCTGACTCTCATATCCATTGATGCCAATGATAGGTCTTCATACTATACTGCTCATGCATGTTCTTCCTTCTGGTTAGTTCTGCATTTATCCGTTTCTGGTGCTCTACTTATGTGATATTGTGAGGTGTGGTTCGGCATCTGAACTGTGGCCGGTTATACTTGATATGTCTGACCTTCATTTCTATGTTGGTTCTTGGAGCCTGGTTGTCCATGGGTACTGCTGTGCCAGGGTTTCTGCTTTTGATGCTTCTACCTGATTCTAACCGGCGTTCCAATCTTAAAGTCTTCTACATTTTTCTGGGTTCTCTTGTCGTCCTTGGTCTGTCTTGTCTATCTAAATTTTGTTAGCTTCCGTATTTAGTTATTTTAGTTGTAAGAGTGTGAATCTTTTTTCTATCCAGAATCTAGTTACCATATTGAGTCGATATTTCTCCTGTTTCGTTTGTCCATACTTCTATTCCTGGCTTCAGAGTTTTCTTCGATCTGTTTTAACCATCTTCTTCATCCGTAAACCAGTTTGAATGCTATTGGAATCAGTCTCGATCTTCAATATTCCCTCTACGCTAGGCTCCATTTAGAAGTTCGCTCTGCCAATATCCAAACTGCTCCAACGAATTGTCAGTCTTCTATCCCTCCTTTCCCAAGAAGTCCCCTACCTACTCCACCCCCCGCATGCGGTCTTTCTGCTACCTACTCCAACATATTGATGTACCAGTCTGTTGTGTCGTCTTCCCGCCCTCCTTTCTATGTACACCAGTGTGCTGTTTTACCTAACCCGGGGCAGTATCTTTCTAGTTTTTGGAATTAGCTTTGTTTAACCAACTCTTATGGCTCTACCTGGTCCTTTATTGTGCTAAGGACTGGACCTCATGGTCCAGACCAGAAGTCGGAAGTTAGGCATTCTTGAGGGGGCAACTTCTGCTGCTAATTCCATAGCTGTCTCCCATGACCTGTGCATGGATAAGCCAACTGATAACAACCCAACCCCACCTTCCCCTCGGCCAGGTATTCATTCCATATCCATTGACCTTCAAATTGCTCCTCAACCACCCAATCAAGCTGATCTGGATCCCCCCCTAGTGGGGACACATTCTCAAAACGTCCCAGAAATGCCATTTGCTCCTAACGTCCCCTTAGTGGGTAACAATCACCTGCCACCCACCTTATCATTGCAGACCTCTCAATCCTCTCAGTCTTGGGCAAAGATTGTGAGGGGAAACCATGACCAACAGAATGGAATGCGTCTAAAGCATATTCCTTGCTCGGGTAATGTCATTGAGTTGGAAGAAAAGGACTTCGTGGAAGCTACGGGTAAGCTTGGTTTCTGTCTTGTGGGGATGTTTGCTGGTAGGTTCCCGGGAATGAAAGCAGTAATGGACCTCACAAAACAATGGGGAATTCAATCCAAAGTGCATTCCCATGCTACTGGATGGCTTATATTTCATTTCCAAACTGATGATGATAGACAGCAGGTCCTCCAGGGGGGGCCTTATGCTATATTTGGGCGATCTTTGATGCTTAAAATAATGCCCTATGACTTTAATTTTTCTCTTGCTGAGGTGGGCATCATGCCTATATGGATCACGTTTCCTGCCTTACCTCTCAGGTTCTGGAACATGACTGCCTTAAGCAAAATTGCATCGGCTGTGGGTATACCGATCATGACAAATATGCTCACTGCAACCTTTGACCGCCTATCCTATGCTAGAGTCCTTGTCGAAGTTGATGTGGCCAAGCCTCTGGTAAAGATGGTACCAATCAGAATGCCTTCAGGTAAGATAAAAAACCAGGTAGTAAAATTTGAGTTTGAGCCTTTGTACTGTTCACACTGGTGTAAATTTAGCTATGCTACTGAGGTATGTATGGGGGAAAACATGAAAAGAAAGGAGCAGCAGGAAGCTAACAGAAATGTAGGGAACAGAGAGGGGCGAATGGGTAGTACAAGGTCTCCTACTAGGCCAATGTCAGCCCCGGTTAGATAAAATAAAAATATGAGATCATCATCCCAGGCTCGGACTGATGAGAATGGTGGTGTAAGCAAAGATAAGGGGAAACAGCCGGTTCTTAATTTGGACCAGAATATTTTAAGCAGTGAGCATACAAAGACATCCAAGATCATAGTGGAAATGCTACAGTTGATGTCCCTTCCTCTTCTAATGGACCTAGCAACCAACTTACTCACACTAGAGGCCGTTCAAGGGTTAGGCGTAGGGGATGGCGGCATTGGCAGAAAAAAATTGAATACGCAATCTTTCTCCCCTTCCTATTTAGGAGGTTGTGATGAGGAGGTGCCAGTGACCATGGGGAATACTGGTAAATTGAATACTCAGGCAACAAAATTTATCTCTTCGGTATGGAAAAAATATGCCCAGCGCAGTGTTGACTTGATTAGTGCCCAAGGGGCACTAGTTAGTCCACAATGAGAGTAGCGTGCTGGAATATTCGAGGGTTTAACATGACCCTCAAACAACATGGGGTTTGGAATTTTATTTCGACTCATTGTGTTGACGTTATTGGATTGTTGGAAACAAAGTTGAATGCTGAAGGGGTGGATAACATTCTATAACGAAATTTCTCTAATTGGTCGGCCTTTCATAACTTGAATGAATTTGATGGAGGCAAAGTGGTTATCCTATGGAAGGATGCTAGGGTGGATGTTTCTTTACTTCACTGCACGTCTCAAGCGATCACTGTGAGTATTAGTTGTAAGATCTCACATGCTACCTATTCTTTCTCCTTTATCTATGCTTCCAATTCGGTTACGGCTAGAAGAATTTTATGGGAGGACATCCTGTCCTTATCTTCATCAATTTCGGGTTCGTAGATTCTAATGGGCGACTTCAATACTTATTTACATATTGAGGACAAACTAGGAGGCTCTGTGCCATCCTCTTATGAGATTAGGGACTTTGTTTCCCTATGTGCGGACATTGGGCTAGAGGACCTACCTTATGTCAGATCACGGTATACATGGACAAATTCTAGAGTGTGGTCCAAACTTGATAGGGTTATGGGTAATGATGCATGGTTTCAATGCCCTACACAGGCTTCTGTTGAGTTTCTCCCTACTGGTACCTATCTGATCATAGTCCTGCTATTTGGTCAGTGGTAGACAACATTGAGAGACTTGCGCGTCCATTTAGGTTCCTTAATATTTGGGCTGAACATGATTTGTTCCATAATATTATTCAAGAGGCTTGGGATCAGGAGCTCTTGGGTTTCTACCAGTTCACTCTTTGTAGACGATTAAAGATGCTTAAGGGATACCTGCGGAAGCAAAACAAACAGGAATTTTCTCACCTTTCCAAACGCGTAGAAAAGGCTAATCAGGCAGTTCTTAATGCACAACAGTTATTATTTGGCAACGCGGTAGATCAAACCCTTGTTGAACAATTCAAGGATTGCAAAAGATCCACCTGGCGCTTGGCAGAAGCAGAAATGAAGTTCTACTCGCAACTTACAAAAGGAAGGTATGTAGCTCGCTCTGACAAGAATACCCGCTACTTCTACAACATTGTCAAACGTAATAAAAAGTGGAACTTCATCTCTTCTATCTTTTTGGGGGATGGTACAAGAACTAATAGCCCAATGGCTCTTGCGGACGAATTTGTTAACTACTACCAGAAGCTACTTGGGTCTAAGGTTGATTGTAGGAGCATCAATGTGGACTTTGTCAGGGCCGGTCCCCTTGTACCTCATGATATGATGGTTGACTTGGTTAGGGAGGTGACTACCCAGGATATCAGACTAGCTCTGTGGGACATTGGGGATTCCAAAGCACCGGGACCAGATGGTTACTTGGCATTATTTTTTAAGAAAGCATGGAGCACGGTTGGAATTCTTTAGTTCGGGGAAAATTCTTAAACAGATTAATCATTCTATCATTACCCTGGTGCCGAAGAATGATCACGCTGATAGGGTGGGTGACTACCGACCTATTTCCTATTATAATGTGGTTTATAAAATCATATCCAAAATACTGGCTGATAGACTCAAATTGGTGGTCCCTCATCTGGTGGACGGAGCACAATCCACATTCATTCATGACAGACTCATGACTGATAATATCCTACTAGTCCAAGAACTGCTGCGAATGTATAGTCATAAAAGGGTTTCTCCAAGGAGTACATCGAAAGTGGACCTCAGGAAAGCCTATGACCCTGTCAACTGGGATTTCTTATTGGACTTACTTACTGAGCTGGGATTCCCTCATCTATTTGTGATATGGATTAATCAGTGTGTGACCACTACCTCCTTCTCTGTTGCTATCAATGGAAATGTGCATGGCTACTTTACTAGTACGAAGGGTCTGCGGCAAGGTGATCCTCTTTCTCCACTATTTGTTTGTTATTTGTTTAGAATATTTCTCTAGGGTGGTCAAAGTGCATACACTTGGGACATCATTTAATTACCATCCGAATTGTAAGGACTTAAGGGTTACCCACCTTGCCTTTGTAGATGACCTCATGTTATTTGCTAGGGGAGACTGTTCTTCTATCCGTATCCTCCTTGACTACTTAGAAGAATTTAAAAGATGCTCAGGTCTTGAAATCAATAAGGATAAATCCTGTATTTATCTTGCGGGGATTGCTCCGGATATTCAAGAAGCTATTATGGCAGATACGGGCATACCTATTGGAGAAATTCCATTTCGCTACCTTGGACTGCCAATCATGAACGGTAAAATTAGACTAACTTTCTTCAAACCATTACTTGACCATATTGGCTCTTTTATTGGGAGATGGTCTGCTCGTTCTCTCTCTTTTGCTGGGCAGCTGCAGTTGATTTAATCTGTGCTCCAAGGGGTCGAATGTTTTTGGCTGTCAGTTCTTCCTACTTCTTCTGCTGTTATTTCTCAGTTAGAAAGGATGGCTCGGGACTTCCTGTGGAACTCAAATTACCATCCGGTGGCCTGGAACACTGTTTGCCTCCCCAAGACTGATGGTGGCCTTGGTTTGAGGAACTTCAAAATTTGGAATGGAGCTCTTCTATCTAGAATCATTTGGGACGTACACGCCGAGAAGAAATCCTTGTGGGTCAAATGGGTGAACCACTACTACTTGAAAGGTGGCTCTATTTGGGAAATTGAAGCTTATAAGGAACATTCCCCCTTGTTTAGGAAATTGCTGGCAATAAGGGACGTGTTCATAGAACGTGAAGGTGACTCTCACTGTGCTGCTGTTCTTCTTCAGTCATGGGACAATTGTATTACTTCTTTCACCTTTCTTGCTTATGACTATCTTAGATCTACTTCACAATCTGTGTATTGGGCCAACACTATATGGAAGCAGGGTTTAACGCCCAAACACTCATTCATTCTTTGGTTATGTGGGAAGGGCAGGCTTAGGACCAAAGATGTACTAGTGTTCAGACTGGATGACTTGACATGCCCTTTATGTAAGTCTCAGCCTGAATCGATGAATCATTTGTTTTTCAAATGTGCGGTCTCTGCTACTATCTGGACAGAAATGAAATCTTGGTTAGGACTTCCTCAGTCTTTGAATTCTGCAATGGCTTGTCTTAGGTGGTATAAGCATGGTAACAGGGGTACCTCATGGGTTTCTAAGGCCAAGTCTATTGCTTTGTTGGCCACTTTTTATTTCATTTGGACTGCTCGAAAGAAGGCCATATTTGAGGGGGTAGTCTGGCAACCAGAAGCTATAGTGAAGAAGATTAAAACACATGTGTACACTATAATTTTTGCTTTGTACCCTCATGTTAAGACTAGTTTTGAGACTTGCACTGAGATCCTCTAGATTGAGTCTCCCTGACTGCAATCTAGTAATTCATGTAAATTCTTATTGATTAATATTATAATATTTACATTTACATAAAAAAAAAACTCGGACAACCTGAATATGCTTTTGAGTTCGTTTATGAAATAGTGAATATTGGCATAGTTTGATGCGAAATAAATTTGAAGGGAATTTAGAAACCAATGTTCTGAAAATCTCTAGAAAATCTGGAGAGGATCCTGAAGATAAATCCAGAAAAGACTTTATTCCAAGGAAGGTAAATTCAAGAAGGAAAGGACTATACAATGGCTTTAGGAAAAGAATGAAGAAAACACCGATTTGGTGGTCTCCTACTTCAACGAGATCAAAATACCCTTGTCAGATACTTAGAGCGCCGACTTGGAGAAGAATTTGTGTGAGGAATTCTGAGAGCATTCCTAGAGAATGCTGAGCAATGAAAAAGCAGGATAAGATTCATGTTCATGTCTTGAGAAGGTCTAATGCAAACCCTATTGATGTTTAAGTTGGTGTTTCTTTTTTGAACGTTTTGCACCAGTGATTCAAGTTAATCTATTTGTACATAGTATATCTTTCAGACAAAACTTGAATCAAGACAATCCTTTGAAGTGATATCCTTTTTGGAAGGAAGGATAATCTAAAGTTAAATAAGAACCCATCGAGTTGTTGTAACAATGGTAGATGGGATATCAACCGCAATGATTGTGTTCAACGATGGTCTTCTGCGAGTTTTACAAAAAGAGCATTGTTTTGTATATTCTGTTAGAATCCACAAATATTTGAGGTAAATGTTGTCCTTGTAACTTTTGTTAAAGTTTAATGGATAATTTTTAATTATTGTGGACTCGTGACAGACTTGTTAATAGCTGAATTGAATTAACAATTTGTTGCATTTTTTAAACTCCTTACACTGCTATTTATCAAACTAACAAAACTTAATAGGATGTTTTACAAAACCACAAGAAGTTGATAAATCAAACCACACAACTGGTGTCAAAGTGGTTCATCAAATTGAAGTTGCTACTAACATAGCAGGTAAGAATTGGGATGTTGGTTTGAAAAGAGATGTCTGGACCGGTAGATAAATGTACTTCTGTCACTCGACCACCAATGCTAAAGAGTGCAAACTATGTATGTTGGACAACCAGAATAGAGATTTTCATCAGAAATCTTGATGTTGCTATTAGGAAAGCTATTCTAAAAGGGTGGAAACAGCCTACGAAGAGAGGTACCAGTTCAGTACCATTGAATTGAGAAATCCGCCATAAACTAGAATTTACCACAGATCTGTGACGGAATTAGTCCGCAGCAAATACCATTGTCACTAAGCATTTTTTGCGAGCCCTTCCATGGACCGGCCACACTGGATCACAACCCCTAAATTGTTTAAGAATTACACAATGCAAGACTCGAATCCATGACCACCGAAATAGCATATGTTGTGTTTAGCTGCTGAGCTACGGCAATTGCTGTGCTATCCTTTTTTTTTATTATTATTATTTAATTTACTCTAAACAATCTTTGTGTACTTTTTTTAAAAATAAAAGTATTATTACAAAATATAATAATCATATTAAATTCAATATGAAACCATATTATTCAATATAAAAATATTTTGTATATTTATATAACTTTAAAATTTTATATACTGTCAATTATACTATCTTTTCTATTAAATGATTTATACATATATGTATGTATACACACACACACACACACACACACACACATAAATTCATATGTATATTTATGATTATGAATGTATATGTGTGTGGGTTATATTGTGTATGAATTTGTGTGTGTGTGTGTGTGTGTGTGTGTGTGTGTGTAGATAGATAGATAGATAGATACACACACACACCACACATATTTAAGTACATATCTACACACACACACACACACATATATACCCATACACACACACACACACACAAATATATATATATATATATATACATGTATATATATATATACATGTATTATATATATGTATATATATACTCCCTCCCTCTCTATTTATCTGTCACGGTTAACTACTTTACACATTTTAAGAAAAATTAGTTAGTCTCTTAAATTTATAGAACTTTGTTTATACATTCAAAGAGTACCCTTAGATTTAATATTCACCACAACTGTTTTCTTGTTTTGTTTGCTCAACTCTCTCTCTAAAGTTATTACACTTTCATTTTTCAAAGCTATTTAATACAAGGGTATAACATTAAAATTAACATTAATGGCACCTAAAATTTTTTAATGTGATAGATAAAAAGAGACACCAAAACTTTTCATTTGTGACAGATAAATAAGGATGGAAGGAGTATATTTTTTCATTTTCCTGGAAGGAATATCTTTGTTTTCTTTAGAAATGGAATTACGCTACATGAATCTGAGTGTTTGTGAAACTCATCAGGCTATAACTCTTTGACTTTTAATGGTCCTGGTTGGATTGCCATTGTCTTGCATCATGCATGATTGTTATTTCATGAGATATGAGGAGAATGATATTTAACACTTACTAACTTCCCAACTGCTGGTGTTGAAGAAAAGCCATAGCAGTAGCATATACCTTATCAGCTTGGATCCCTGATTCACCTACTCAAATAAATAGCTCATTTATATTTTCTGTGACATCTTTCACCATCTAACGTTGCCATATATATTTACAGTAGCATTCTGCAGCGATTTTTGTATACACACACACACACACACACACACACACACACCTTTTAGTTGTTGTCTAACATCATAGAAACAACGATTGCAGAAATACTAAGACAAGAATAAGGCATAATATAACTTATTACTGTTAAAAACAGTAAACATGCTTTTATACCAAAATGATAGGGGGGATGCCCTTTTGGAGCTCCGAGCAAATTTGATAACAAACAAAGCAAAGAAATATCAAAAGGACAAGATAAATGCTAAATGATAGAATCCATACGGAAAGCAAATACAAGAAACCAACAGGGGATGTAAAAGAAAAAGCAAACAAAAAGTCAAAAAGTAGTGTGTGTGTATATATATATATATATATATATATATATATTTATCAAAATGTAATTATATATATTGATAAAAAGATATGTACAAATGAGTTCTCTAGTTAACAAGCAGGCTACTATTAACTAGTTGTTGTAAATTCTATCCTCAAAATAGGTCAAAACATGAGGGTACATGGAAAAAATCACAGTGTACACATGTATTTTGATCCTCTTTACAATTTTCATCGGTTGACAAGCAGCTCCATTGAACAATGCCCGATTGCATGCCATCCAGACGTAGTAGAACATGGTTGCCATAGTAGTTGTTTTGCCCGTAGTGAGCCATGAAGACCCACGGTTAGCTCGTTCGAACCAATTTAGGTAGGTTCTGGTCGTATTTATAGCCTGGGCAAAATGAGCCATGCCTTGATGTTCACCCAAACCTATGATGGCAGCACACAATTGAAGAATAGGTGAGTGGTCGTCTCTGATTGTGCGTGGCATAAGGGACAAGACATATCATCTAGCCAGAATGGTAGTGCACCTTTAGTTTTCAACTGCCCTTTTACACATAGCCAAACCATGAATGAGTGCTTTGGCGTGAGTCCCTATCTCTATATTGTGTTTGCCCAATATACTTTTGGTTTTGAGGGCCTAAGATAGGCTTGTATGGTGAATGCCATATTACCCGTTGCCCAAGACTGCAGTAGCACCGCAGCCCTGTGCGTATCTCGTTCCTTCTCCATAATGGAATCCCGGATCATTAGTAGCCTTCTAAACATGGGAGAATGGTCCCTATGATGAGCTATCTCCCATACCGAGTCACCATCCATGTAGTAGTGGTCTAGCCATTTGACCCATAGTGACTCGCTTCTTTGCTTGAATGTCCCAAAGAATTTTAGCCGGTAGTGCTACATTCCATGTCTTCAAATTTCTCAATCTGAGCTCGCCTTCAATCTTTGGTAAGCGGACGTCCCTCCAAGCCACTCGTGCTTGCTTCGAATCCTATAGGAAATCCCTGGCCATTCTATCTAACTGGTTGATGACCATTGTTGGTGTTCGAAGGATGGACATCTAAAAGTAATCCACATCTTGTAAGACAGACTTGGACTAATTGTAAGCATCCCGCATAAGATAAGGACCATGCATTCCATCTACTAATATAGGACCCAATTCTATCCAACGAGTGGTCCGTAGTAAGAAGCCATTATTCTATCAATCATTATTGGTATACCAAGGTAGTAGAAGGGAAAGCTTCCTAGTAGAATGCCTGTCTCAACTAGTATAGTCTCTTGATCGGTGTGCCCTAACCCAACTAGGTAGAGATTAGACTTGTCCTTATTGGTTTCCGAGTCTAATGCATCGTTTGAGTACTTCTAGGCATCCCGACAAGATGCGTACTAAAGTACTATCCCTTCTAGCAAATAACATTAGGTCGTCATCAAATGCTAGGTGTGTTATCCTCAAGTAATCACACTTGGGGTGGTAGTTAAAACCTATCCCTAGAGTGCGAACCTTAATGACTCGTGAAAAGTACTCTAAGCATATTACAAACAACAGGGGAGATATATGATCCCCTTGTCGAAGCCCTTTTTCTCTTCTAAAGAAATCTTGTACCGTCCCATTGATGACTATAGAGAATGAGGTTGTTGTAATGTATTGTGATATCCAGCCAATGAATATTTCTGGGAATCCCAGTTCATCCATCAGATCCAGCAAAAAGTCCCAGTTAACCAAGTCATAAGCTTTTCTCAAATCCACTTTGATCGTGCACCGTGGAGATATGCATTTCCTTCTATAGACCCGCATTAGTTCCATTACCAAGAAGATGTTGTTAGACTTCAATCGGTCCTTCATGAAGGCCGATCGAGCATGATAGACCGGAAACGGGAGTATGGTTTTTTGCGTGTTTGCTAGAATTTTGGAGATAGTCTTGTAAACCACACTACAGCATGATATTTGTCTATAGTCCCCTACCCTTTCCACATGATCAGATTTTGGGATCAATGTTATTATCGAATGATTGATTTGCTTGAGTAACTTGCTTAACTGAAAGAACTCTGAACCGCAGCCAGCGTATGATTAATCGTGCCCCAAGCCTTCATAAAGAAATAAGCAAAGTACCCGTCTAACCCTACGGCCTTGCAGTCTCCAATTTTCCAAAAGTACCATTTAAATATCCCGATCCGATATCTCATTAACCAAGTCTTCCTTATGCTTATACGAGACCATTGGTCTGGCCCTTACATAGTCCACATTGAGCTTCTCACAGTCCACCCTTGTCCCAAGCAGGCTGCGGTAATACTCCACAAATTCTGCAGCCAATGCCTGTGCTGTCCGTCATAGTTCCATCATGCTTGCCATTTTAAAAATTTTTTAGGACCTTACTTGAACAGGATTTGTTCTATAGGCTTATACCTCTACATCCTTGAGTTCTAAGTAATACATATATTTCCTATATGTGTGTGTGTGTGTGTGTGTGTGTGTGTGTGTGTGTGTGTGTGTGTCAAAGCACACAACAAGGCTAGCAAAAGAAGAACAACTTACGAGAAGAAAAATTGATGAATGCTAAGAAGGAGCAGAGGAAGTCAATTAGGTTATTTATCCCAATTAGACAATAACCCCTACTAGTAAAAAAGCATTAAAATTTCCCAATAAAATAGAAGATACAAAATAATTATTACAATTTTTAAGACTTCTAAATTATGCTAGACACTTTATTAAAAATTTGAGCAAAATAATAGGTTCCTTATATAGTAAAATTAAAAGTATTTTAATAAAGAAGACACTGAAGTAGTCAAACAAACAAAAACAAAGTTGGAAAATTTATCAAACTTAAGACTACCATTGGATAGTGATTATTTAATCATTGAAACAGGATGGTTGTGATAAAGGATGAGGAGTTGTTCCTAAATGTAAACCTCATAAATGTAGCTAATACCTTTGGCTTGTAGGGTTTTGCATCATCTTGGTGTCAGTGCTAACGCTCCCTAATCCAAGTTCTATCTTTATTTTTGTTAGTAATATTATTCATTCTTGATTCCTCCAAAAAAAAAAAGAAAAGAAAAGAAATGTTCTTTTAATTACAAACAAAAAAGATAAATAAATACTTTCTGGAAATACCTGCTTGATTGTTTAGTACCTAGACTTCATTTGTTAGTCACTATCTTGGAAAGTCAATTCATACTGTTAATTCTTAGAATAGTTTAGGCATTGCAAAATTGAATACTTGGGTGTGTCATCCTTTGGGTGATTTTCCTAAGTACTTAGTCTTCTTGTGTGCGTAAAAATGAATTAGAGTGGTAAAAGGCAGTGGGTGAGATTATTATTTCAAAAGCCATTAAAAGGGCGCATACACAAGAGGAATGCCATCCTTTCGAGTATAAACATGTGAGCTTGTGCATGTAAGGAAATATTTTTTTTTTACTAACAAATCTTGCAGGTATTTAAACATGTCACTGGAACATAACAATAATATTAAGAAACAAGAGCTAACCGAATCTTCCATGAAGGAGAAGATGAGCTTTCTATCTACTTTAGAGCAAATCCAAAGATAACTTGCTTTCATGAATGGTAGATTGGATCGGATAGAAAATGCACGATCTAGTAGAGCTAACAACTCTTATTGAACTGCTAGGAGAGGAACTCATAGAAGGGAAGAAGTGAAGGACCGCAGGAAAATTAAATACGCAACGGAAGATAGCAAATTAAAAATTTTGCTTGAGCCAAAGTGTAGGAATACCTACTTCATGGGTGTTTTACTTGAATAACCTGAGTTGGATTCGGTTTCGATGGCGCATCTTGAACTGGAACATCTGCTTGTTCTGCGAGAATACTAACTAACCGTCGACTCCTTCATATCAAATAGTTATCATATTCGCTAGCTCTTGACCTTCCAAAGTATTCACGAACCTTCTATGGACTTCTATCGTTGAAAGTAGAAGAAGATTGGAAGAGAAATAGAAGAGCTAAAACGGTAAGGGAAAAACAAAGGAAAAAATGACACGACAAATTCTACCATATTCATGACATTTTAGTCCTTTCGGAGTATTCTTGTTGTCCATAGGCTTTTATTCCATATTGACTTTCTATTAAATTTCAAGCTTCCTCTTCAATGGTCTAGCAAAAGGTTTATTCATTTGTTTTCTCTTTATTAGCATTTTGTTAAACCTTCTTGTTAGCATGCTAATCTCTTTGTAAGAAACTTTTTTCTTATTAGAATCTTCTTTAACTTTTAGTGCAATGCCTTTCTCTTTAAATTTTGACTGAGATTGAGATTGAAGATTCATCTCATAGGTTAGAAATACACAAGAGACTAGGTAATCAAAAAAGCAAAATTTTGTGACCGATTGACAAACTTTCGTAACTAATAGACTGTAGCCACGGAACAACCACAAAAAAATTTCTCTACTCATAACCTCATTGCTGATTAATCAGCCACGAAATTAAATTTCGTGGGTGATTTGCCACGCAAAATTTTTTAGTGGAAAGTTAAATTTCATGGCTAATGCAAATTTAAATTTAAATTTAGTTTAGTTAAAAAAGAACCAACAAAGAAAAATTTGTAGCTGATTCGTGGTAAATCAGCCACAAAATATTTCATGGCGAGTTCAATATCTAAGAATTTCAACCTACTTCGTAGACCAAGCACACCTTATCGTTGCCCATTCTATGTAGAAACAATTTAACTTGAATCTCTTGATGCAGAACATTCAAAAAGAAACTCCAACTTAATCATCAATGGGGTTTGTATAAGACCTTCTCAAGATATGAACATGAATCCCACCGTGCCTTTTTATTGCTTAACTTTCTCAAGTAATGCTCTCAGAATTCATCACACAAATTCTTCTTCCAAGTCAGCAATTTAAATATACAACAAAGGTGTTGTAATCTCATTGAAATAGCAGACCATCAAATTGGTTTTTTCTTCACGCATATCCAAAATTCACTTCTTCTAATCAAAAGCTAGTATAATTCATTTTTCCAACCAAGTAACTTCCATTTTCATTCTACTTTGGTCATCATCTCATCAACCAAAAGCAATCCTTCAAACTACCATGTATATTCAACTCTTCCTCACACAAAACATTATCCATAAACCTCCTAGGTAGCTGGCACACGTAAGTATACACAAAGTTCACAAATCCTAGCTTTTTATGTAAAATCAAGACATGAAAATCATCCGTTCATGTTAAAACTCATACCAAAATAATCACCGTAATGAGATCTATGACTTTAATTCTTGAAGCATAGAATTTTACCCTGTATATAGGATCTCTTACCTTGATTTTTCTCCAAGAACACACCAAGAACACACACACTTCTTTCTTTCACTCTCATTTTTCTTTTTCTCCCTATTTTACTCTAGCTTTTCTTTCCTTTTCTTTCTCTCTTCTTTCTCTATTCCTTATGGACGAATTTATTGCTGAAATTCAGCTCCTCAACCTCCATTCTTGGTCAAATATTGGTCATTCATTTCTCATATTCATTAATTGTATGGTGGATATGCTTAGGTGTGTTCCAATGAAATTTTTACACACCAACCACTCTTTTTTTCCTCCACAAAAATTCTCTTCATTTCTTCTTGCATGGCTGCCGAAATTCTTGGCCAATTTTCAGCGATTCATTCATCTTCTCATGGTCCAAACATTAGCCAATCACATTGTTTAAGGCCTTAATCAAATAGGCCTACAAGTGATGTGTTCCAATTACAAAATTACACATCATTCTTCATTTATTTTGTAATTCTTTAATTCAATGCATCTTGCATGAATCCTTCATACAACCTCCCTTAAGTTGTCACATGTCCATGGGCTACCAATAAAAAAATCCACACGCTCCGTTTTTAACCGCAATTTCCTATTTTCCTCAAAAATGACCAAAATTGGGTCCGAAACGGAAAAATATTTTGTTTCACTATTTAACTCCAAAAATTCCACTAAATCCATTGGTAATACTTAAATTCTTCAATTTCTTCTCTATTTGGTCAAATTTGCGGTCAAAGTCGCGGGTGCGGTCAAAATGATCAAAATACCCCCGGCACCCGGATAACATAATTCACACCAAATCATGTGTTTCATCATAATGATCAATTTCTCATCACAACATACCTTCAAATTCTTATTTTTTTTAATAATAGTAGCATTCTGAAGATTTAAGGTACGGGTAGAACAAATTCAATAATTACATCCAGGTCCCGACAAAATATTATTATACCAAAATATTCGTCTCACTATACCGATCAACTTTTGTTTTGGCCATCGATACAAATTCTCATCCTATTACAAGTAGTAGCCAATCAAAGGTAAAAGTGTAGAGTATTACATCCTCCCCTCCTTACAAAATAATTTTGTCCTCGAAATTGACTTGCACTTGGAATAATTCTAGGTACTTTTTCAACATCATTGTTTCCATTTCCCAAGTTGCATCTTGCACCGGGTGATGATTCCACAACACTTTTACAAGTGAATTTTTCTTATTCCGCAATTCTTTTTCAGCACACTCTAAGATCTTAATAGGTTTTTTTCTCATATTTCGAGCTTGGAGTCATCTTCAATAATACATGATCTCATTCTACAAATTCCAAATCTCTTACGTTGATTTGCATAACTTTTCGATCTACTCTGAGCTACCTCCTTTTGCACTAACTTTTGCAACTCTTCATCTTTATCTTGCTCTTCCTTCAATTATTGTAGGAAAGCATGTTGAATAGAAATATTACTCAGCTTTATTTCTCTATCTACTGTAATTGTCCCTAATTCTGGAATTCGTATCATCTAAAGAGCTAATAAGTTCACCTTCCTACTAAGGGCATCTGCCACTGTGTTTGCCTTTCCAAGATGATACTTAATTGGACACCAAAACTCTTCCAGAAATTCCATCCATCATTGTTCAAATCCTTTTGGGTAAAAACATACGTCAAACTTTTGTGATCGGTGAAAATTTCAAACTCAGCCCCATAAAAATAATGTCTCCATTTCTTAAGAGCAAACACAATAGCTGCCAATTCTAGGTCATGTGGAAGGTAATTCTCTTCATGGGGTTTCAATTTCCTAGAGATATAAGCTATCTTATAAAAAATCCCTCAATAAACCTTCGATAACATCTAGCTAATCCTAGAAAACTTCGTATTTCCGTTGGAGTCTCGGGACACATCCAATTTTGTCACCACTTTAACTTTTTGCTGGATCTACTGTAATCCCGTCTTTGGATATCGCATGTCCCAAGAATGCTACTTCTTGTAGCCAAATTTCGCACTTATGGAACTTTGAACATAATTTGGCCTATCTTAACTTCTCAAAGACTTTCCGAAGGTGTTGTTCATGCTCTTGAGAATTTTTGGAGTACACCAAGATATTATCTATGAATATAACCAAAAAATTAGCTAAGTAAGGCCAAAATGTTCAGTGCATCATTTTGTTGAAAACATCAGGAGCATTAGTAACACCAAAGTGCATCACTACAAACTCAAAATGCTTGTATCGAGTGTTAAATGCAGTTTTCGTTATGTCTTCTTCTCGAATCCAAACTTGTTGATATCCTTGCCTCAAGTCTAATTTCGAAAAACATCCTACTTCCTGCAACTGGTCAAACAGTTCATCAACCATGGGCAACGGATATTTATTCTTTATCGTTACTACATTCAACCCTCAATAATTTATACACATCCGTAATGAACCCATCTATCTTCTTAACAAACAATACAGGTACTCCCCACTGTGAAGTACTTGGTCGAATGAACCCTTACTCCCTTAATTTCTATACTTGTTTCTTCAGCTCTTGTAATTCTATAGGTGCCATTCTATAAGGAGTTCTTGAAATTGGTTCAGTCGATGACACTAGATCAATAGAAAACTATACTTTTCTCTCCGGCGATAACTTCTTCTATGCTGCAGGAAAAAAACATTTAAATATTCATTCACAACAGGAACTTCTTTGGGTTTCTTAACCTCTCCTGGCTTATTAATTACATAATCCAAGTATCCAATACACCTTTTCCTAATCATCTTTCGGGCCTTGAGTCCTGATATAAAAGCATTACTTTTCCTTACAGCCTCATCTACAAATTCCAATATAGGTTTCCTAGGCCGATGGAATCGTACTACTTTATGTGTACAGTTAACTTGAGCATGATGCTGAGATAGCCAATCCATGCCCAAAATAGCATCATAATCATCTATGAGCAGACTTATCAAATCTCCTCCCAAAATTTCATTCTCCACCAAAGTCTTGCATTCCTTATGTATTTTCTCACTATTTATTCACTATCCTAATAGGGTACTAACAATCACTTCATAATGAAGTTTCTTCCCCTTTTGTCCCTACAGCATCAAGAAATGAATTGGCAATAAAGGAATACATAGAATCGAGATCTACCAATACTTTAGCATTATGATTCAAAATAAGGAGCGTACATTCCACTACTATTGCATGATTATCCATCTTTTCCAATGCAACCACTTGAACATTCACTTGTAGTTTAGTAGGTCCAGGTCTAGAGATAGAAACTTGTCCTAGGTTCTTCCCTTCTAGTGCTAACCTCTGCCCCTAATTATTTCTTTCCCGATCGACTCCATCCTCATATCCTTTGAGGGTGAGGGTAATTGGATCTCTTATGGCTTATCTTCCCACAATTAGAGCATCTAAAAGAGGGTTGTGCTCTAGTCGGGCCTCCCCTCCTTTGCCTCTTTCCTTTTTTTTGCCATTGGGGTCTCCAAGTCTTTTCTGACTCATACCCCGAAGTCCACTTCAATTTCTCCTACTCATATTCTTATTTATTTTAGCATTCTTATTCACTCTAGTGATTATCTCAGTCAACTATTGAATGGTACCAACCATTTTCTAAAAGGTTTGGAACATAGAATTGTCCAAAGTTACAAGGTGGGGACCTTCCATATACGGTTCCTCCACTGTTAGCATAGTGTTATTTTGAGTAGTTCACGATGATCGTCCAAAAGTTCATTTAGGAGACACCTATATAGTTCATATGGTTTTGCTGGTAAAATGATATAACATAACTCAAGAGTAGGCACAAAAGCAGATATAATGTACATGGCAGGATCATAACATATATTCATTCTCATCAAGCACAAAGCCAGTACAAAATTTGTGTACCGAGCACACAGTCATATACACTGGTCGAACTGCACATATCATACTACATATATCCACATCTCATCCTCCTACTCATCATCATCACTGTCTGAGATGAGAGATCTTGAATCAGTAGAGACTGTATAAAACTCTGCTGCATCAACCTCCTCATCTCCACCCACATCTGGCGTGCAACTAAGCCAATAGTTCTGGGTCTATCTCTAAATCCTCCTTAGGGTCCTCAACCATAGATACCTCCGCCTCGGGTACCTCCTAATCCTCTCCCGCCTCCACAATCTCCAAACCCGGCATCTCCTTCTCAAGTACTCTGGGTACATCCTTACCAAACACCTTCTCATCACCTTAGGCAACACTGCACCGTTGATGGCATGGTTTAATATCGCCATCAACCTTATAAGAATTGCCACCTATCTTCTCTATCTGACTATGTGATGATGATGTCCTCGTGGGAGTAAGTGTCCTCTCTAGGCTAAGGTCTCGCACAAACGGAGCAACGACAGTGCCGACGGATCAAATGAGCTCCCGACGAGACAGGGGTGCATGAAGGCGGCCAAGGTCGAGTCCTATCAAGATAAAATGTCTCGGAATGCCTGCCCGGTAGATTGTCCTAATCTTTCCATCATTGTTACACTCATCGATTGGGTGCTTGCCCTTATCACTCCTATTCGTTGTACCACCACAATGAAAGAGTTCTATCAATCCCTATGACGATACCACAGTTCTATAAAACTAGGCTCTAATACCAATTGTAACACCCCTACAAAAGATAACAATGGAAGCATATCAATTTTATAAAAATAAATTTATTTTTAAATTTTGGATGGTCATCCCAAATCCCTCGCTAATTGCAACAGATTTGCAAGGGCTTTTTTTAATTTTAAAAAATTAATTTATTTTTAAATTTTAGATAGTCGTTGCAAATCTCTTGCAAATTTGGACGCAATTATGAAACCCTGATCCCTCGCAAATCCGTCACAAATCTAAAAAATAAAAAAAAATTAATGTTTGATTTTATATATGTATAGATATAATATGTGTTGAAAAAGTAGAATGTGTCAAAAGACATTATTAAATTGAAATATTTATATACACAATTTAAATATGATATTATTAAGTATATATATGTATGTATATATGTATGAATATGATATATATATATATATATATATATGTATCCGTTGCAATTAAATGTATGTATATGTATATATATAAATATATATTAATTTGTACAAATATGTATATATATATATATATTTATGCATATATTAATATATATATTTAATAATATGTTAAAAGTGTATTATAACATATATATATGTATGTATATATAAGAATATATATATATATATTTAATATGTATATATATATGTATATATATGAATACATATATAGACACACAAATACTAACATAAATAAATATGCATATATATATATGTATATATATTAATTTGTATGAATATGTGCATAAATATGTATATGTATATATATATATATATATATATATATATATATAAGTTTATATATTTATTAATATATTAAAAGTATATTAACATATATATATGTATATATAATTTAAATATGCTATATTAATATATGTATATATATGTATATATTAATATATATATAAATATATGTATATATTAATATGTATGTATATATATATATATATTTATATATATATATATATTTCAAATTCTCAATTAGTAATGGATTCACTAATTATATACTATCAATTAGATATTTAGTAATTAAATTATCAAATTCACTAGTTAGCAATGGATTTGCGATGACTTACTTTTTAATTTTAAAAAAATAAATTTATTCTTAAATTTTTTATGGCCGTCACAAATTCCTTACTAAATGCGACAGATTTGCAAGGGATCGTGGTTTCATTTGCATATGCACTCGGATACCTCGCAAATCCATCAATAATCTAAAAAATTCAGAACAAAAAATTAAGTTTGATTATATATATATATATATATATGTGTGTGTGTGTGTGTGTGTGTGTGTGTGTGTGTGTGTGTGTGTGTACATATATATAATATGTGTGGAAATAGTATAATGTGTGAAAAGACATTATTAAGTTGAAATATTTATATACATATAAATAAATATGGTATTATTAAATATATACTAACATAAATATAGATGCATGTATATATGTGTGTATATATTTTAATGTATTATATATATATAGTGTATAGTATATATGTGTGTGTGTGTATGAATACATATATAGACACACACATACTAACATAAATAAATATGCATATATGTATGTATATATTTTAATTTGTATGAATATGAGCATAACTTTGTATATATGTGTGTGTGTGTGTGTGTATATATATATATATATATATATATATTTAATTTTACACAAATTAATATATACATATATAGTCATATATTAATATTGCTTATTGCAATTATATATAGACATATATCAAATTCTCAATTAGCAATGGATTTGCTAATTATATACTATCAATTAGATAATTAGCAATTAAATTAACAAATTCGCTAATTTGTAGCGGATTTGCAACGATTTGTTTTTTTAATTTTTAAAAAATAAATTTATTTTTATATTTTGGGTGGCTATTGCAAATCTCTTGCTAATTGTGACAGATCTGTGAGGGCTTATTTTTTCAATTTTAAAAAATAAATTTATTTTTAAATGTTGGATGGCCGTCGCATATCCCTCTCTGATTGCGACTTTTAAATTTTGAATGGCAGTTTCAATTGCTTCGGGACGGATTTGTGAGGTTCTTTTTTTTCAATTTTAAAAAATTAAATTTATTTTTAAATTTTGAATGACTGTCATAAATCCTTCTCTAATTGGATGTTTAGATTTGCAATAACACTTTAATTTTTTAGTGTTAATTAAATATTAAAAAAGACCATCATACACCATCACAAATTAGCGATGGATTTATGGATTTATGTACTAGTAAATCGATTTATGTACTAGTTCGTTGATTTGGCACTTGAAAATTGATGACATTATCGTGAGTTTGAGAAGACCAGGAACAGCTTGGTTTGCATTGAAAGTAGATCTTCTTAACCTTTGTCTAATTGGGTTTGAATTGGCATCGGGAAAAAGGAAGAATTTTGGCCACCAATTCCTATGAAAATCTCCCCTCTCATTTTGGAATATAGTTTTGTTTGGAAGCAGGCACATTGTACTGTTCAAAGCTAGCCATACAACTTTATTTTAGTGATCACCAGCCCGCAAAACAACTTTCAAAGATAAATGCCGGTGCCGCCAATCACTTTCCTGCAACGGTAATTCTTACAACACTTGTTTTGAGACGTACCACATGGTCTGTAATGAGGAATGCAAGCACCAATTTGGGCAGTTTCAAGTTCTTGTATTATGGTAGTTATTATCTCCACACTTGGTTGCATTTTTCTTGACATTTCAATTATGGGTAATTCTTGTTCTTCCTCAAGCATATAACTTGCGCCAGAACCAGCAAAATACTATGTATGTCAGCACAGACTACTGTTAAAAAAATAATAATAACTTGCTGGGAAGATCTGAGATCAAAATTTGACATTGATTATAACAAAAGAAAGAGAAAAACCAAAGAAGGAGAAATAGAGTGGGAGAGTCTAACCAGCAAAGGCAGCAAGCAAAAGGAGAAGGAAGCAAGCTAGCTTAGCCATATGCAATGTTTGTTCTCCGAGAAACTTTTGAATCTTGTAAATGTTGGTGGTTTCAAAACACCTGTTAAAATAGTTGAATTTAGTGCTTAGCTGTACT
Organism: Voacanga thouarsii; assembly: GCA_026120185.1. Classification (NCBI taxonomy): domain Eukaryota; kingdom Viridiplantae; phylum Streptophyta; class Magnoliopsida; order Gentianales; family Apocynaceae; genus Voacanga; species Voacanga thouarsii. The sequence continues at coordinate 28,736 of JANUWF010003171.1, forward strand.
TTGGGGCATTTCTTACATTAGCTAAAATCTATTTATTCTTGTTCATTCCTATTACAAACAACATGGACTTTACCAAGGCTGAGAATGGACCGGCTATTAAATTTTGTATGAAAATTTCTTTTACCTATTTCTCTGGTAATCTATTAATTCTCTGAGTATTTTGTCAAGGCTGAGAACGGACCAACTATTAAATCTTGGATGGAAATTTCTTTTAGCTATTTCTCTGGGTAATCTAGTATTTCTCTGAGTATTTTTGTCAAGGCTGAGAATGGTGGAGCTATTAAATCTTGGATGGAAATATCTTTTGCCAATTTCTTTGAGTAATCTATTATTTCTCAGTATTTTGTTGTGTTCCATTCATTTTATGTAATTATATTTTATGGACATTCTAACACTATTTTGTTTAATGACTGAATTATAAAGTCAGATTGAAGACAAATAATAAGAAAGGACACATTAACGAATAATATTATAACTTTAATAAATTTTGTTTTTACAACAAAAGAGAAAATATTTTAAAAATGTTCTTAAACAAATTTAATTTTATAAAGAAAATACAAAATTTTTAAAAAAATTTGGAGGCTTAAGCTACTCTTCCCCCTTAATTTGTATCCTTGATTTTCTTAATAAAGACTCGTTGTGACAGTTATTGAACTTTGCAACCATTTTTTTAATAAACATTTTTTCTAATCGGATAAACCGAGTGCAAATACCATGCGAATTAGGCTTTCTAAGGCACTATTAAATGGCCGCGGGTGACTAAAAGCCCAGAGCACAGATACCGTATTTGATACGTTAGTTGACTTGAGAACCTTGTGTTAATACTAGGACGACACGTTATTGCTAAAAAAAAAAAAGAAAAGGGATAAAAAATGCCATGAGTAACATTAGTTGTTTTCTATTCGAGGTATGTACCTAATACCTTTAACAAATACATTAATTCATTTCAGATAGCCACTGCTGACTCATAGTATACCACTGCAAGGAAGAAACAATCTAATCTACTAGTGATGATTTCCATAAGCAAGTGCAACGCGTTATTTCGACATAAATGAATGCTAGAGGGAGTACTATCTTATCCGCTTTGATTAATGAATCTAATAAATCTTTTTCTCGATTTCAGAAATGATAAGTAATACTTTATCAGAAATTTTATGTCTTATAATTAAATAAATAATTGCCTAATAATTTATCAAAATCGATTAAAAATTATACCGCTGGATCCCTAAAGAAATAAGGTAAAAGTATTCTTCATGCGAGGAATGATTCTTGAAGTGCAACTTTGTTGGTTTGCAGATATTTTTCTCTTGGTGAAATAATCTCATTTCACAATATTTAGTTTTCTTAGCACAAGTACATTTCAAATGAAGTTTAAACACATAGATTCAGAAAATCTTAAAATTTATAGAGTTCCAAGTGAAGAGAACAAAATCAGAAAATTTATAGAGTTCCAATTGAAAAGAACTAAAATACTATGCAATTTGACAGTAATAACAATTTTATTATAAGCTTAGTGGAATAATAATGATAAAACTGAAGTATAAAATAAAATAAACATCTCTTTAAATCTCTAAAATAACTTTCAATTTGAAAAACAAATCTTAATTGCTAGGTTATTGGCCCAACGCAAATGTCTTAATCCAATACTTTCCGTAACCATAATGCACTCATACTGGCAATATATTAAGCGCCGCCAACTATAATTGGAGTCCACAGCAAAACCTGTACTCAAACAGTGGTTAATGTATTCATTTATCTTTATTGCTTGCTGCTAGTTTCATGAAGTCATTGCAGTCGACGTATAGGTAGATTCGTTATCCATAAGTAAACCAACTCTTATAGTATTTGAATTCACTAACCTTAGGCCAATCAACTCTTATTCATTTATGTCGAAATAACGTGTTGCCCTGCGTTAACGCAATCTCTATCTATAAGAGTTGATTTACCGATAAATAAGATAGTTTTTGAAGTCACTAATCTTAGGCCAATCAGCTCTTACAGCTAAAATTATATCAGAAATTTTAGAGGTAAATTTAATTCATCACATCTCGTATCCTATTTGTATTGTATTTCTATAGAAAATTTGGATTAATTTGAAACTTACTCAAGGAGATATGATTTTATTTAAAAGTTGAAAATTAAAAAAGTGAAATAAGATTTCAAAATTAGAAGATGAGAAGTGTACTTTTGTCTAATTAATAGACATGAATAGATCAAGGTGTAGATTTAAATTAGAAGGGTATATATTTAGAGAAGAAATCAAGACGGCAATCTAGCAAAGAATGCAGAACATTTGCCCTCTATCCGGATGAATACAAGAGGACTTTAGAACTGCACGAAATGTTTCATTTGAACTATAACTATAATTCTGTTATGAAATATGAAAGGTCAAGTGGCAGTTTATTTTCTTGAAAATAATGTATTGTTCATATATTATGACGTTCATTTTCTAAGGCTATTAAATTCATTCCTTAACCTTTCAGATTCTGTATCAAAACCTCTATAAATAGGGGTCATATGTAAACAAATGAATAATCAATGAAATCGTATCTAAGTGATTTTTTCTCTTCTCTCCTCTTCTAGTATCTTTATTTTACAATTTTATATTTACTGATTATATTTTGAATCAAATTCACAATACGTTATCAATAGGAGACTCTACCGAAGTTGTTTTACTGAAAGTTATAATCACGGTGACACTATTGAAGTTTGCTATAACAAAAGAGAAAGGTAGGTACTTTTCCTATTTGATTTTGTATTCACACGGTAAATCTCACCAAACTTGAGTTTGTAGCTCTTGATATTATTGGGAAAAACTATTTATCTTGGATACT
>JANUWF010003172.1:0-21848 GCA_026120185.1 Voacanga thouarsii
TCGTATACTAATGCTATTTTTGATATTGGGACAAAGACAATTTGAATTACACCCTACAAGGACAAGCCTTCCTTTCAGGTGCTTGTTTTTTGCTCTCAGTTGCTCTTTAAAATTCTCACGACATGCTACTGACAAAATTGTTGTTCTAAATATCTATGAGAAAATAATTTTTTGAATAATCCAATTTTATTGCAAAATTACATTTGTTTAGATTTTTAAGATTAAATCTTAGGAATTTATTAAGATCTCTAAATATTTAGCGAGGATGGTTTGTTATTTTATTGGTTATTTATGACTTTACGTGACTATTTTATTAGTTTTTAATTTTATATAATTTGATTTGATTTTTTCAAATTTTTTGTGTAATGGTGTATCGATTGATGAGTTTAGTAGGTATTCGGGTTGACTAATTTAGTAATTATCTATTTAATTTTTGTGTCTAAATGTGATACCCTAATCCCACATGGGATTGGGATGAGAAGTGTGTATGGTATATAAAAATGGGCCTAAGTACCCATTGTCAACTTGGGATATTCATTTTGGCCCAACGAGGACGGCGGCCAAGTAGTTGACCGTGGGTGCTGCTAGGCCTATAGTCGCGCTCCCGGGTCCGCGGGCACGAGGCCTGACAATAATGATTAAAAACTTTTATTTAGATAGAATTCTCTAAAAACATAACAAAGTTTAAGCTAACATTTATCACAATTAATCACCAATCTAGCATCATAAAGGATCACAAATATTAGATAGCACTGTTTATGGATGCCTTATTTCTAAGCTAAATTAATGGATTCCTCTACGTCATTAATCAACTAAATGATGCATTAAACTCATTACCTTATAAATGATATCCCAATCTCTAGGTAATATCAATATGAAAGAAATTAACATCTCTATCTCTAAGTAATATCAAAATCCCTTTAATAATTTGTTCTGACCCGTAACATCTCACACGAGTTAATTAAAAACAAGAAATATGGAATCAATTAACTGGTTCATTTTATCTTTCATTGCTGCTAGTTTTTGAAGTCCTTGCAGTAGGTAAATTTCGTTATCGATACTACATTTACAAGAAAAATGGGGACGAAAGCAATCTCTATCCATCAGAGGAATTAAATATTTCACAAATCTTAGGCCAATCAACTATTATACCTTGGCATTAACGCAGTTTTCTCACTTTCGTGTAATTCACGACTGCCAACAGTCTTTGCATTTGGTTTTTCCAGCATTTCGGTTACTAAGATTTTCTTGAAAAAGGATCTAATGAAAATCTATTGGAAATCCTAATTTATTGTGAATTTGATTCAAAATAAAATCAGTAAATATAAAATTGTAAAGTAAAGATACTAGAAGAGGAGAGAAAAGAGAATCGCTTAGATACGATTTCATTGATTATTCGTTTGTTTACATATGACCCCTATTTATAGAGGTTTTGATACAGAATTTGAAAGGTTAAGGAATGAATTTAATAACCTTAGAAAATGAACAGTCACAGTATACGAACAGTCACATTATCTTCAAGAAAATGAACAACCACTTGACCTTTCATATTTAATAACACTCCCCCTTAGATGTTTATTTTTAACCACTTCGAAAAATGCCTCGTTAAAAACCTTCATAGGAAAAACCCTGTGGGATAAAAACCTAGTGAAGGAAAAGAGTACACTTTCCATTCTAGAGGGAATACTGCCTTATTAAAAACCTGACTAAGAAAAAACCTAGTAGGAAAAAATCTTAGTTAAGGAAAAAGAATACAGTATACATACTCCCCCTCTTAATAACATCTTCAAGATGACTTTATATCTTTCAACCAATACATTCCAATTTTATGTACTAATTTTTCAAATGAAGCAGTCGGCAATGTCTTAGTGAGTAAATCTGCCAGATTATCACAAGACCGAATATGTTGCACAACAATTTCACCTATCTTCTGGAGTTCGTGAGTAAAGAAAATTTTGGTGAAATATGTTTTGTCCTATCTCTTTTAATATATCCACCTCTTAATTGAGCTATACAAACTGCATTATCTTCATAAAGAGGTATTGGAATTTCCTTTTTAGAAAGTAATCCACAATTTTCTCCGATATAATAGATCATTGATCCCAACCACACACATTCTTGGCTTGTCTCATGAATTGCTATAATTTTAGCATGATTAGAAGAAGTAACTGCTATAGATTATTTTGTAGAGTGACATGATATAGCAGTACCACCACATGTAAATAAATAAATAGTTTGAGAACGTTCTTTATATGGATTGGATAGATAACCAGCATCAGCATATTCAATCAACATTGGACTGGTTCTATTTGAATAAAATAATCCAAGATCTATTGTCTGTTGAAGATATCTTAGGACATGTTTAATCCCATTCCAATGTCGTCGTGTTGGGAAAGAATTGAATCTTGCTAATAAATTCACAGAAAATGCTATATCAGGTCTAGTATTATTAGCAAGGCATATTAATGCGCCAATTGCACTGAGATATGGCACTTTAGGACCAAGTAGTTCTTCATTATCTTCTCGAGGTCGAAAATGATCTTTATTTATATCTAATGATCTCACGACCATTGGAGAACTTAATGGATGTGCTTTGTCCATGTAAAACTTTTAAGAACTTTTGTTGCATATGTTGATTGATGAATAAAAATACCATCTTCCAGATGCTCAATTTGTAAACTAAAACAAAACTTGGTTCTGCCAAAAATCCTTGATTTCAAATTCTTGCTTCAGGCTATTTCTTGCCTTTTGGAGTTCTTTTGGAGTTCCAATAAGGTTAATATCATCAACATATATCGCAAGTATCACAAAACTAGATCCAGATTTCTTAATAAAAATTTATGGACACAGTGAATCATTTTTATATCCTGATTTTAATAAATATTCACTAAGAAGATTATACCACATGCGTCCAGACTGCTTTAAGCCATATAATGACTTTTGTAATTGAATGGAATAATTTCCACGAGGGTTAGAATGATATGCGCTAGGCATACTAAATCCTTCTGGGATTTTCATATAAATATCATTATCAAGATTCCTATATAAATAAGTAGTCACAACATCCATTAGACGCATGTTAATCTTTTCACGTACTACTAGACTTACAAGGTATCGGAGTATAATTACATCCACCATAGGTGAATATGTTTCATCGTAATCAATACCTAGTTTTTGCAAAAAACCTTGTGCCACAAGTCGTGCTTTATATCTTATGACTTTATTATTTTCATTTTGCTTTCGCACAAATACCCATTTATAACCAATTAGTTTTACACCTTCTGGTGTTCGGACTACAAGTCCAAAAACCTCACACTTTGCAATTGAGTTTAATTCCGATTGAATCGCATCTTTCCATTTTGGCCAATCATTTCTATAACGACATTCTTCAACTGATGTTGGTTCAAGGTCCTCATTATCTTTTAACACTTCAAGTGCTATATTGTATGTAAAAACATTATCAACAGTTATTTTCGTCTGATTCCAACTTTTTCCAGAAGTTATATAATTAATGGATATCTCATTATTCTGTTCACTATTTTCAGATATTTAGATCTTTTCATTAGTTTCCACTTGATCCATTTTTCCTAATTCTTCAATTGGATCATTCTGATCATTTAATCCTCTTTTCTTTCGAGGATTTTTATCTTTTGAACCAATGGGTTGTCCACGTTCCTGACGTGTTTTTGATTCAGTAGCTATAGGAATTGTATTTTGTCCTGCTAGGACTTCTATCCGAATAGGGGCATCTATAGTTGGAATATGCAATTTAGTTACCCTTGTAGAGTCAACAAAAGAATTTGGCAGTTGATTTGTAAGTCTTTGCAAATGAATGATCTTTTGAACTTCTAGTTCACTTGCGCTTGTGCGCGGATCTAAATAATTCAATGATGTTGTCCAGGCAAGCTCTTTTTTATGTGGTTTATGTTCTCCCCCTAATTTAGGAAACAAAGTTTCATTAAAATGACAATCAGCAAATCTTGCCATGAATATATCACCTGTCAATGGTTCAACGTATCTGATTATTGAGGGAGAAACATATCCAACATATATCCCCAACCTTCTTTGAGGACTCATTTTAGTACATTGATTTGGCGCTATCGGTACATTCATGGCACACCCAAAAATTCTCGAATGAGCAATATCTGGCTCGGAACCAAATGCTAATTGTAAGGGAGAAAATTTGTGATAACTTATTGGCCTTATGTGCACAAGTGCTGCAGTATGCAAAATAGCATGTCCCTAAGCAGTTGTAGGAAGATTTGTTCTCATTAATAATGGTCTAGCAATTAATTGTAACCGTTTAATGAATGATTCAGCTAGACCATTCTGAGTATGAACATGAGCTACTGGATGTTCAATAGTAATACCAATTGACATGCAATAAGCATCAAAGGCTTGGGAGGAATATTCTCCAGCATTATCTAGACGGATAATTTTGATAGGATAATCTGGAAATTGCGCTCTAAAGCGAATTATTTGGTCAAGCAATCTCGCAAACGCCAAGTTGCGAGTTTATAATAAACTGACATGTGACTATCGGGTCGATGCATCAATTAAAATCATAAAGTATCTGAATTGCACACAAGGTGGATTAATTGGTCCATATATATCACCGTGAATTCTTTCTAAAAATACTGGAGACTCAAACTCCACTTTTGTTGGAGATGGTTTAATAACCAATTTCCATTGAGAACATACAACACATGAAAATTTATCAAATGTCAAAATCCTTTGACTTTTCAAAGGATGACCATGTGTATTTTCAATTATCCTTTGCATCATAATAACTCTTGGATGACCTAAATAGTCATGCCAAATGATAAATGTAGCAGGATCAGTAAACTTCTGATTTACTGAATGATGCACTTCAATTGCATAGATTTTTGTGCTATATAGGCCAGAAGAAAGAGATGGTAACTTTTCTAATAAAGATTTCTTACCTGACATTATTTGAGTAATACAGAGATATTCAAAACCATTTTCTTCCATTGTCTCAATGAGATATCCATTTCAGCGAATATCTTTAAAGCTTAATAAATTTCTTTGAGATTTTGAAGAAAATAATGCTTTAGGAATGACAACATTTGTTCCTCCGGGTAATATAATATTAGCTCTTCCAGAGCCTTCAATCAACTTTACACTACCACTTATAATATTAACATTTGTTTCTCCCATCTGCAGGTAAGAGAAATATTTTCTATCTTTCAATATGGTGTGTGTTGTACCATTATCAATTAGGCATATATCTTCATTGCCACTTGTGTATCCAGTAAGCAGAAATAATAGCCATCTGGCTTAACAAAATATTAGATACTCAAACAATAAAAAACTTTAAACGCTAATTACTATTACGATGCAAAAAATGTAAAACATAAAATGAACATATTAAAAGTAAACTTCTAATTCTTCTGGACATTTCTATCACCAATCAAATACTCAATTCTTCCTTTAGGATGCTCAAAGAAATCAGCCACATCTAAATGAGTTACATCACATCGTCAAGGTTGGTATCATCATCATCATGAAGAGAATGTTGTAGAGTAAAATTTGCTTCAGCATTTTTGCCTTTCTTCTCAATAGATGCTTAATACAGATCAACGAGGTGTTTTGCAATACGACAGGTACGGGACCAATGACCTTTCATGCCACAGCAATAACATTTATCTTCATAATTTATAGGAACAACATCATTTCCTTTTCCTTTCTTGTTAGTTTTTGGCCACTTTTGGTGGTTGTCATTATTTCTCGTAACTTTGTTTTGACTATTGCGATCATAATGAATATTTTTATCACGACCATATATACGTCCACGGCCACAGCCATATCCATGACCACAACCACGACCTCATCTAAGGCCAAAATTACGAGTTCTAACATCATTCACTTCTGGGAATGGAGTAGAACCTATCGGTCGAGCTTCGTGATTTTTCATTAATAGCTCATTATTTTGCTTAGCTACGAGAAGACAAGATATTAATTCTGCATACTTTTTGAATCCCTTTTCTCGATATTGCTGCTGTAGGAGCACATTCGAGGCATGAAAAGTAGAGAAAGTTTTTTCTAACATATCCTCATCAATAATATTTTCTCCGCACAGTTTTAGCTGCGAGCTAATTTTAAAAATAGCAAAATTATACTCACTAACGGATTTAAGATCTTATAATCGCAAGTGCATCCAGTCATACCATGCCTTTGGAAGGACGACCATCTTCTGGTGATCAAACCTTTCTTTCAAATTAGTCTACAAAATAAGTGGATTTTTCACGGTAAGGTATTCAACCTTTAAGTCATCATGAAGATGATGGCGGAGAAAAATCATAGCTTTAGCATCATTTTGTGATGATGATGGATTTCCTTCTAAAATGGTATCTGCCAGACCCATTGCAGCTAAATGCATTTCAACATCTAGTATCCAAGATAAATAGTTTTTCCCAATAATATCAAGAGCTACAAACTCAAGTTTGGTGAGATTTACCGTGTGAATACAAAATCAAATAGGAAAAGTACCTACCTTTCTCTTTTGTTATAGCAAACTTCAATAGTGTCACCGTGATTATAACTTTCAGTAAAACAACTTCGGTAGAGTCTCCTACTGATAACGTATTGTGAATTTGATTCAAAATATAATCAGTAAATATAAAATTGTAAAATAAAGATACTAGAAGAGGAGAGAAGAGAAAAAATCACTTAGATACGATTTCATTGATTATTCATTTGTTTACATATGACCCCTATTTATAGAGGTTTTGATACAGAATCTGAAAGGTTAAGGAATGAATTTAATAGCCTTAGAAAATGAACAGTCATAATATATGAACAGTCACATTATTTTCAAGAAAATAAACTGTCACTTGACCTTTCATATTTCATAACAGAATTATAGTTATAGTTCAAATGAAACATTTCGTGCAGTTCTAAAGTCCTCTTGTATTCATCCGGATAGAGGGCAAATGTTCTGCATTCTTTGCTAGATTGCCGTCTTGATTTCTTCTCTAAATATATACCCTTCTAATTTAAATCTACACCTTGATCTATTCATGTCTATTAATTAGACAAAAGTACACTTCTCATCTTCTAATTTTGAAATCTTATTTCACTTTTTTAATTTTCAACTTTTAAATAAAATCATATCTCCTTGAGTAAGTTTCAAATTAATCCAAATTTTCTATAGAAATACAATACAAATAGGATACGAGATGTGATGAATTAAATTTACCTCTAAAATTTCTGATATAATTTTAGCTGTAAGAGCTGATTGGCCTAAGATTAGTGACTTCAAAAACTATCTTATTTATCGGTAAATCAACTCTTATAGATAGAGATTGCGTTAACGCAGGGCAACACGTTATTTCGACATAAATGAATAAGAGTTGATTGGCCTAAGGTTAGTGAATTCAAATACTATAAGAGTTGGTTTACTTATGGATAACGAATCTACCTATACGTCGACTGCAATGACTTCATGAAACTAGCAGCAAGCAATAAAGATAAATGAATACATTAACCACTGTTTGAGTACAGGTTTTGCTGTGGACTCCAATTATAGTTGGCGGCGCTTAATATATTGCCAGTATGAGTGCATTATGGTTACGGAAAGTATTGGATTAAGACATTTGCGTTGGGCCAATAACCTAGCAATTAAGATTTGTTTTTCAAATTGAAAGTTATTTTAGAGATTTAAAGAGATGTTTATTTTATTTTATACTTCAGTTTTATCATTATTATTCCACTAAGCTTATAATAAAATTGTTATTACTGTCAAATTGCATAGTATTTTAGTTCTTTTCAATTGGAACTCTATAAATTTTCTGATTTTGTTCTCTTCACTTGGAACTCTATAAATTTTAAGATTTTCTGAATCTGTGTTTAAACTTCATTTGAAATGTACTTGTGCTAAGAAAAACTAAATATTGTGAAATGAGATTATTTCACCAAGAGAAAAATATCTGCAAACCAACAAAGTTGCACTTCAAGAATCATTCCTCGCATGAAGAATACTTTTACCTTATTTCTTTAGGGATCCAGCGGTATAATTTTTAATCGATTTTGATAAATTATTAGGCAATTATTTATTTAATTATAAGACATAAAATTTCTGATAAAGTATTACTTATCATTTCTGAAATCGAGAAAAAGATTTATTAGATTCATTAATCAAAGCGGATAAGATAGTACTCCCTCTAGCATTCATTTATGTCGAAAGAACGCGTTGCACTTGCTTATGGAAATCATCACTAGTAGATTAGATTGTTTCTTCCTTGCAGTGGTATACTATGAGTCAGCAGTGGCTATCTGAAATGAATTAATGTATTTGTTAAAGGTATTAGGTACATACCTCGAATAGAAAACAACTAATGTTACTCATGGCATTTTTTATCCCTTTTCTTTTTTTTTTTAGCAATAACGTGTCGTCCTAGTATTAACACAAGGTTCTCAAGTCAACTAACGTATCAAATACGGTATCTGTGCTCTGGGCTTTTAGTCACCCGCGGCCATTTAATAGTGCCTTAGAAAGCCTAATTCGCATGGTATTTGCACTCGGTTTATCCGATTAGAAAAAATGTTTATTAAAAAAATGGTTGCAAAGTTCAATAACTGTCACAACGAGTCTTTATTAAGAAAATCAAGGATACAAATTAAGGGGGAAGAGTAGCTTAAGCCTCCAAATTTTTTTAAAAAATTTGTATTTTCTTTATAAAATTAAATTTGTTTAAGAACATTTTTAAAATATTTTCTCTTTTGTTGTAAAAACAAAATTTATTAAAGTTATAATATTATTCGTTAATGTGTCCTTTCTTATTATTTGTCTTCAATCTGACTTTATAATTCAGTCATTAAACAAAATAGTATTAGAATGTCCATAAAATATAATTACATAAAATGAATGGAACACAACAAAATACTGAGAAATAATAGATTACTCAAAGAAATTGGCAAAAGATATTTCCATCCAAGATTTAATAGCTCCACCATTCTCAGCCTTGACAAAAATACTCAGAGAAATACTAGATTACCCAGAGAAATAGCTAAAAGAAATTTCCATCCAAGATTTAATAGTTGGTCCGTTCTCAGACTTGACAAAATACTCAGAAAATTAATAGATTACCAGAGAAATAGGTAAAAGAAATTTTCATACAAAATTTAATAGCCGGTCCATTCTCAGCCTTGGTAAAGTCCATGTTGTTTGTAATAGGAATGAACAAGAATAAATAGATTTTAGCTAATGTAAGAAATGCCCCAAAGTACAGCTAAGCACTAAATTCAACTATTTTAGCAGGTGTTTTGAAACCACCAACATTTACAAGATTCAAAAGTTTCTCGGAGAACAAACATTGCATATGGCTAAGCTAGCTTGCTTCCTTCTCCTTTTGCTTGCTGCCTTTGCTGGTTAGACTCTCCCACTCTATTTCTCCTTCTTTGGTTTTTCTCTTTCTTTTGTTATAATCAATGTCAAATTTTGATCTCAGATCTTCCCAGCAAGTTATTATTATTTTTTTAACAGTAGTCTGTGCTGACATACATAGTATTTTGCTGGTTCTGGCGCAAATTATATGCTTGAGGAAGAACAAGAATTACCCATAATTGAAATGTCAAGAAAAATGCAACCAAGTGTGGAGATAATAACTACCATAATACAAGAACTTGAAACTGCCCAAATTGGTGCTTGCATTCCTCATTACATACCATGTGGTACGTCTCAAAACAAGTGTTGTAAGAATTACCGTTGCAGGAAAGTGATTGGCGGCACCGGCATTTATCTTTGAAAGTTGTTTTGCGGGCTGGTGATCACTAAAATAAAGTTGTATGGCTAGCTTTGAACAGTACAATGTGCCTGCTTCCAAACAAAACTATATTCCAAAATGAGAGGGGAGATTTTCATAGGAATTGGTGGCCAAAATTCTTCCTTTTTCCCGATGCCAATTCAAACCCAATTAGACAAAGGTTAAGAAGATCTACTCTCAATGCAAACCAAGCTGTTCCTGGTCTTCTCAAACTCACGATAATGTCATCAATTTTCAAGTGCCAAATCAACGAACTAGTACATAAATCGATTTACTAGTACATAAATCCATAAATCCATCGCTAATTTGTGATGGTGTATGATGGTCTTTTTTAATATTTAATTAACACTAAAAAATTAAAGTGTTATTGCAAATCTAAACATCCAATTAGAGAAGGATTTATGACAGTCATTCAAAATTTAAAAATAAATTTAATTTTTTAAAATTGAAAAAAATGAACCTCACAAATCCGTCCCAATTAGTGAAGCAATTGAAACTGCCATTCAAAATTTAAAAATAAATTTATTTTTTTAAATTTAAAAAATAAACCCTCGTAAATCCGCCTCAATTAGAGAGTGATTTGCAATGGCCAACCAAAATTTAAAAATAAATTAATTTTTTAAAATTGAAAAAAGAAGCGCAAATAAATCCGTCGCAATCAAAGAGGGATATGCGATGGCCATCCAACATTTAAAAATAAATTTATTTTTTAAAATTGAAAAAATAAGCCCTCACATATCTGTCACAATTAGCAAGAGATTTGCAACAGCTACCCAAAATATAAAAATAAATTTATTTTTTAAAAATTAAAAAAACAAATCGTTGCAAATCCGCTACGAATTAGCGAATTTGTTAATTTAATTGCTAATTATCTAATTGATAGTATATAATTAGCAAATCCATTGCGAATTGAGAATTTGATATATATCTATATATAATTGCAATAAGCAATATTAATATATGACTATATATGTATATATTAATTTGTGTAAAATTAAATATATATATATATATATATATATATACACACACACACACACACATATATACAAAGTTATGCTCATATTCATACAAATTAAAATATATACATACATATATGCATATTTATTTATGTTAGTATGTGTGTGTCTATATATGTATATATATATATATATATATATATATATATAATACATTAAAATATATACACATATATACATGCATCTATATTTATGTTAGTATATATTTAATAATACCATATTTATTTATATGTATATAAATATTTCAACTTAATAATGTCTTTTCACACATTATACTATTTCCACACATATTATATATATGTACACACACACACACACACACACACACACACACACACACACACACACACATATATATATATATATATATAATCAAACTTAATTTTTTGTTCTGAATTTTTTAGATTATTGATGGATTTGCGAGGTATCCGGGTGCATATGCAAATGAAACCCTGATCCCTTGCAAATCTGTCGCATTTAGTAAGGAATTTGCGACGGCCATAAAAAATTTAAGAATAAATTTATTTTTTTTTAAAATTAAAAAGTAAGTCATCGCAAATCCATTGCTAACTAGTGAATTTGATAATTTAATTACTAAATATCTAATTGATAGTATATAATTAGTGAATCCATTACTAATTGAGAATTTGAAATATATATATATATATAAATATATATATATATATACATACATATTAATATATACATATATTTATATATATATTAATATATACATATATATACATATATTAATATAGCATATTTAAATTATATATACATATATATATGTTAATATACTTTTAATATATTAATAAATATATAAACTTATATATATATATATATATATATACATATACATATTTATGCACATATTCATACAAATTAATATATATACATATATATATATGCATATTTATTTATGTTAGTATTTGTGTGTCTATATATGTATTCATATATATACATATATATATACATATTAAATATATATATATATATTCTTATATATACATACATATATATATGTTATAATACACTTTTAACATATTATTAAATATATATATTAATATATGCATAAATATATATATATACATATTTGTACAAATTAATATATATTTATATATATACATATACATACATTTAATTGCAACGGATACATATATATATATATATATATATATCATATTCATACATATATACATACATATATATACTTAATAATATCATATTTAAATTGTGTATATAAATATTTCAATTTAATAATGTCTTTTGACACATTCTACTTTTTCAACACATATTATATCTATACATATATAAAATCAAACATTAATTTTTTTTTATTTTTTAGATTTGTGACGGATTTGCGAGGGATCAGGGTTTCATAATTGGTCCAAATTTGCAAGAGATTTGCGACGACTATCTAAAATTTAAAAATAAATTAATTTTTTTAAAATTAAAAAAAGCCCTTGCAAATCTGTTGCAATTAGCGAGGGATTTGGGATGACCATCCAAAATTTAAAAATAAATTTATTTTTATAAAATTGATATGCTTCCATTGTTATCTTTTGTAGGGGTGTTACAATTGGTATTAGAGCCTAGTTTTATAGAACTGTGGTATCGTCATAGGGATTGATAGAACTCTTTCATTGTGGTGGTACAACGAATAGGAGTGATAAGGGCAAGCACCCAATCGATGAGTGTAACAATGATGGAAAGATTAGGACGATCTACCGGGTAGGCATTCCAGGACATTTTATCTTGATAGGACCTGACCTTGGCCGCCTTCATGCACCCTGTCTCGTCGGGAGCTCATTTGATCCGTCAGTACCTGTCGTTGCTCCGTTTGTGCGAGACCTTAGCCTAGAGAGGACACTTACTCCCACGAGGACATCATCATCACATAGTCAGATAGAGAAGATAGGTGGCAATTCTTATAAGGTTGATGGCGATATTAAACCATGCCATCAACGGTGCAGTGTTGCCTAAGGTGATGAGAAGGTGTTTGGTAAGGATGTACCCAGAGTACTTGAGAAGGAGATGCCGGGTTTGGAGATTGTGGAGGCGGGAGAGGATTAGGAGGTACCCGAGGCGGAGGTATCTATGGTTGAGGACCCTAAGGAGGATTTAGAGATAGACCCAGAACTATTGGCTTAGTTGCACGCCAGATGTGGGTGGAGATGAGGAGGTTGATGCAGCAGAGTTTTATACGAGTCTCTATCGATTCAAGATCTCTCATCTCGCATGATGATGATGATGAGTAGGAGGATGAGATGTGGATATATGTAGTATGATATGTGCAGTTCGACCGGTGTATATGATCGTGTGCTCGGTACACAAATTTTGTACTCGGCTTTGTGCTTGATGAGAATGAATATATGTTATGATCCCGCCATGTACATTATATCTGCTTTTGTGCCTACTCTTGAGTTATGTTATATCATTTTACCAAGCAAAACCATATGAACTATATAGGTGTCTCCTAAATGAACTTTTGGACGATCATCGTGAACTACTCAAAATAACACTATGCTAACAGGTGGAGGAACCGTATATGGAAGGTCCCCACCTTGTAACTTTGGACAATTCTATGTTCCAAACCTTTTAGAAAATGGTTGGTACCATTCAATAGTTGACTGAGATAATCACTAGAGTGAATAAGAATGCTAAAATAAATAAGAATATGAGTAGGAGAAATTGAAGTGGACTTCGGGGTATGAGTCAGAAAAGACTTGGAGACCCCAATGGCAAAAAAAAGGAAAGAGGCAAAGGAGGGGAGGCCCGACTAGAGCACAACCCTCTTTTAGATGCTCTAATTGTGGGAAGATAAGCCATAAGAGATCCAATTACCCTCACCCTCAAAGGATATGAGGATGGAGTCGATCGGGAAAGAAATAATTAGGGGCAGAGGTTAGCACTAGAAGGGAAGAACCTAGGACAAGTTTCTATCTCTAGACCTGGACCTACTAAACTACAAGTGAATGTTCAAGTGGTTGCATTGGAAAAGATGGATAATCATGCAATAGTAGTGGAATGTACGCTCCTTATTTTGAATCATAATGCTAAAGTATTAGTAGATCTCGATTCTATGTATTCCTTTATTGCCAATTCATTTCTTGATGCTCGTAGGGACAAAAGGGGAAGAAACTTCATTATGAAGTGATTGTTAGTACCCTATTAGGATAGTGAATAAATAGTGAGAAAATACATAAGGAATGCAAGACTTTGGTGGAGAATGAAATTTTGGGAGGAGATTTGATAAGTCTCGCTCATAGATGATTATGATGCTATTTTGGGCATGGATTGGCTATCTCAAGTATCATGCTCAAGTTAACTGTACACATAAAGTAGTACGATTCCATCGGCCTAGGAAACCTATATTGGAATTTGTAGATGAGGCTGTAAGGAAAAGTAATGCTTTTATATCAGGACTCAAGGCCCGAAAGATGATTAGGAAAAGGTGTATTGGATACTTGGATTATGTAATTAATAAGCCAGGAGAGGTTAAGAAACCCAAAGAAGTTCCTGTTGTGAATGAATATTTAAATGTTTTTTTCTCGCAGAATAGAAGAAGTTATCGTCGAAGAGAAAAGTATAGTTTTCTATTGATCTAGTGCCATCGACTGAACAAATTTCAAGAACTTCTTATAGATTGGCACCTATAGAATTACAAGAGCTAAAGAAACAAGTATAGAAATTAATGGAGTAAGGGTTCATTCGACCAAGTACTTCACAGTGGGGAGTACCTGTATTGTTTGTTAAGAAGAAAGATGGGTTCATTACGGATGTGTATAAATTATTGAGGGTTGAATGTAGTAACAATAAAGAATAAATATCCGTTGCCCATGGTTGATGAACTGTTTGACCAGTTGCAGGAAGTAGGACGTTTTTCGAAATTAGACTTGAGGCAAGGATATCAACAAGTTTGGATTCGAGAAGAAGACATAACGAAAACTACA
The DNA here is from genome assembly GCA_026120185.1 of Voacanga thouarsii. Taxonomy (NCBI): domain Eukaryota; kingdom Viridiplantae; phylum Streptophyta; class Magnoliopsida; order Gentianales; family Apocynaceae; genus Voacanga; species Voacanga thouarsii. Next base: position 14,758 of record JANUWF010003172.1, read on the forward strand.
TTTAACACTCGATACAAGCATTTTGAGTTTGTAGTTATGCACTTTGGTGTTACTAATGCTCCTGATGTTTTCAACAACATGATGCACTGAACATTTTAGCCTTACTTAGCTAATTTTGTGGTTATATTCATAGATAATATCTTGGTGTACTCCAAAAATTCTCAAGAGCATGAACAACACCTTCGGAAAGTCTTTGAGAAGTTAAGATAGGCCAAATTATGTTCAAAGTTCCATAAGTGTGAAATTTAGCTACAAGAAGTAGCATTCTTGGGACATGCGATATCCAAAGACGGGATTACAGTAGATCCAGCAAAAAGTTAAAGTGGTGACAAAATTGGAAATGTCCCGATACTCCAACGGAAATATGAAGTTTTCTAGGATTAGCTAGATATTATCGAAGGTTTATTGAGGGATTTTATAAGATAGATTATATCTCTAGGAAATTGAAACCCCATGAAGAGAATTACGCTACACATGACCTAGAATTGGCAGCTATTGTGTTTGCTCTTAAGAAATGGAGACATTATTTTTATGGGGCTGAGTTTGAAATTTTCACCGATCACAAAAGTTTGACGTATGTTTTTACCCAAAAGGATTTGAACAATGATGGATGGAATTTCTGGAAGAGTTTTGGTGTCCAATTAAGTATCATCTTGGAAAGGCAAACACAGTGGCAGATGCCCTTAGTAGGAAGGCGAACTTATTAGCTCTTTAGATGATACGAATTCCAGAATTAGGGACAATTATAGTAGATAGAGAAATAAGGCTGAGTAATATTTCTATTCAACCTACTTTCCTACAATAATTGAAGGAAGAGCAAGATAAAGATGAAGAGTTGCAAAAGTTAGTGCAAAAGGAGGTAGCTCAGAGTAGACTGAAAAGTTATGCGAATCAACGTAAGAGAGATTTGGAATTTGTAGAATGAGATCATGTATTCTTGAAGATGACTCCAAGCTCAAAATATGAGAAAAAAACGTATTAAGATCTTAGAGTGTGCTGAAAAAGAATTGCGAAATAAGAAAAATTCACTTGTAAAAGTGTTGTGGAATCATCACCTGGTGCAAGATGCAACTTGGGAAATGGAAACAATGATGTTGAAAAAGTACCTAGAATTATTCCAGGTGTAAGTCAATTTCGAGGACAAAATTTTTTTGTAAGGAGGGGAGGATGTAATACTCTACACTTTTACCTTTGATTGGCTGCTACTTGTAATAGGATGAGAATTTGTATCGATGGCTAGAACAAAAGTTGATCGGTATAGTGAGATGAATATTTTGGTAAAATAATATTTTGTCGGGACCTGGATGTAATTATTGAATTTGTTCTACCCGTACCTTAAATCTTCAGAATGCTACTATTATTAAAAAAAATAAGAATTTGAAGGTACGCTGTGATGAGAAATTGATCATTATGATGAAACACATGATTTGGTGTGAATTATGTTATCCGGGTGCCGGGGGTATTTTGATCATTTTGACCGCACCCGCGACTTTGACCGCAAATTTGACCAAATAGAGAAGAAATTGAAGAATTTAAGTATTACCAATAGATTTAGTGGAATTTTTGGAGTTAAATAGTGAAACAAAATATTTTTCCGTTTCGGACCCAATTTTGGTCATTTTTGAGGAAAATAGGAAATTGCGGTTAAAAACGGAGCGTGTGGATTTTTTTATTGGTAGCCCATGGACATGTGACAACTTAAGGGAGGTTGTATGAAGGATTCATGCAAGATGCATTGAATTAAAGAATTACAAAATAAATGAAGAATGATGTGTAATTTTGTAATTGGAACACATCACTTGTAGGCCTATTTGATTAAGGCCTTAAACAATGTGATTGGCTAATGTTTGGACCATGAGAAGATGAATGAATCGCTGAAAATTGGCCAAGAATTTCGGCAGCCATGCAAGAAGAAATGAAGAGAATTTTTGTGGAGGAAAAAAAGAGTGGTTGGTGTGTAAAAATTTCATTGGAACACACCTAAGCATATCCACCATACAATTAATGAATATGAGAAATGAATGACCAATATTTGACCAAGAATGGAGGTTGAGGAGCTGAATTTCAGCAATAAATTCGTCCATAAGGAATAGAGAAAGAAGAGAGAAAGAAAAGGAAAGAAAAGCTAGAGTAAAATAGGGAGAAAAAGAAAAATGAGAGTGAAAGAAAGAAGTGTGTGTGTTCTTGGTGTGTTCTTGGAGAAAAATCAAGGTAAGAGATCCTATATACGGGGTAAAATTCTATGCTTCAAGAATTAAAGTCATAGATCTCATTACGGTGATTATTTTGGTATGAGTTTTAACATGAACGGATGATTTTCATGTCTTGATTTTACATAAAAAGCTAGGATTTGTGAACTTTGTGTATACTTACGTGTGCCAGCTACCTAGGAGGTTTATGGATAATGTTTTGTGTGAGGAAGAGTTGAATATACATGGTAGTTTGAAGGATTGCTTTTGGTTGATGAGATGATGACCAAAGTAGAATGAAAATGGAAGTTACTTGGTTGGAAAAATGAATTATACTGGCTTTTGATTAAAAGAAGTGAATTTTGGATATGCGTGAAGAAAACACCAATTTGATGGTCTCTTATTTCAATGAGATTACAACCCCTTTGTTGTATATTTAAATTGCTGACTTGGAAGAAGAATTTGTGTGATGAATTCTGAGAGCATTACTTGAGAAAGTTAAGCAATAAAAAGGCACGGTGGGATTCATGTTCATATCTTGAGAAGGTCTTATACAAACCCCATTGATGATTAAGTTGGAGTTTCTTTTTTGAATGTTCTGCATCAAAGATTCAAGTTAAATTGTTTCTACATAGAATGGGCAATGATAAGGTGTGCTTGGTCTACGAAGTGGGTTGAAATTCTTAGATATTAAACTGCCATGAAATATTTTGTGGCTGATTTACCACAAATCAGCTACAATTTTTTCTTTGTTGGTTCTTTTTTAACTAAACCAAATTTAAATTTAAATTTGCATCAGCCATGAAATTTAACTTTCCACTAAAAAATTTTGCGCGGCAAATCACCCACGAAAATTAATTTCGTGGCTGATTAATCAGCAATGAGGTTATGAGCAGAGAAATTTTTTTGTGGTTGTTCCGTGGCTACAGTCTATTAGTTACGAAAGTTTGTCAATCGGTCACAAAATTTTGCTTTGTTGATTACCTAGTTTCTTGTGTATTTCTAACCTATGAGATGAATCTTCAATCTCAATCTCAGACAAAATTTAAAGAGAAAGGCATTGCACTAAAAGTTAAAGAAAAGTCTAATAAGAAAAAAGTTTCTTACAAAGAGATTGGCATGCTAACAAGAAGGTTTAAAAAATGCTAATAAAGAGAAAAAAAATGAATAAACCTTTTGCTAGACCATTGAAGAGGAAGCTTGAAATTTAATAGAAAGTCAATAAAAGCCTATGGACAACAAGAATACTCTGAAAGGACTAAAATGTCATGAATATGGTAGAATTTGTCATGTCGTTTTTCCTTTGTTTTTCCCTTACCGTTTTAGCTCTTCTATTTCTCTTCCAATCTTCTTCTACTTTCACCGATAGAAGTCCATAGAAGGTTCGTGAATACTTTGGAAGGTCAAGAGCTAGCGAATATGATAACTATTTGATATGAAGGAGTCGACGGTTAGTTATTATTCTCGCAGAACAAGTAGATGTTCCCGTTCAAGATGCGCCATCGAAACCGAATCCAACTCAAGTTATTCAAGTAAAACACCCATGAAGTAGGTATTCCTACACTTTGGCTCAGCAAAAATTTTAATTTGCTGTCTTCCGTTGCGTATTTAATTTTCCTGCGGTCCTTCACTTCTTCCCTTCTATGAGTTCCTCTCCTAGCAGTTCAATAAGAGTTGTTAGCTCTACTAGACTGTGCATTTTCTATCCGATCCAATCTACCATTCATGAAAGCAAGTTGTCTTTGGATTTGCTCAAAAGTAGATAGAAAGCTCATCTCCTCCTTCATGGAAGATTCGGTTAGCTCTTGTTTCTTAATATTATTGTTATGTTCCAGTGACATGTTTAAATACCTGCAAGATTTGTTAGTAAAAAAAAAATATTTCCTTACATGCACAAGCTCACATGTTTATACTCGAAAGGATGGCATTCCTCTTGTGTATGCGCCCTTTTAATGGCTTTTGAAATAATAATCTCACCCACTGCCTTTTACCACTCTAATTCATTTTTACGCACACAAGAAGACTAAGTACTTAGGAAAATCACCCAAAGGATGACACACCCAAGTATTCAATTTTGCAATGCCTAAACTATTCTAAGAATTAACAGTATGAATTGACTTTCCAAGATAGTGACTAACAAATGAAGTCTAGGTACTAAACAATCAAGCAGGTATTTCCAGAAAGTATTTATTTATCTTTTTTGTTTGTAATTAAAAGAACATTTCTTTTTTTTTTTTTTTGGTTAACAATGAATCAAGAAGTTTTTTTTTTTTTTGGAGGAATCAAGAATGAATAATATTACTAACAAAAATAAAGATAGAACTTGGATTAGGGAGCGTTAGCACTGACACCAAGATGATGCAAAACCCTACAAGCCAAAGGTATTAGCTACATTTATGAGGTTTACATTTAGGAACAACTCCTCATCCTTTATCACAACCATCTGTTTCTATGATTAAATAATCACTATCCAATGGTAGTCTTAAGTTTGATAAATTTTCCAACTTTGTTTTTGTTTGTTTGACTACTTCAGTGTCTTCTTTATTAAAATACTTTTAATTTTACTATATAAGGAACCTATTATGTTGCTCAAATTTTTAATAAAGTGTCTAGCATAATTTAGAAGTCTTAAAAATTGTAATAATTATTTTGTATCTTCTATTTTATTGGGAAATTTTAATGCTTTTTTACTAGTAGGGGTTATTGTCTAATTGGGATAAATAACCTAATTGACTTCCTCTGCTCCTTCTTAGCATTCATCAATTTTTCTTCTCGTAAGTTGTTCTTCTTTTGCTAGCCTTGTTGTGTGCTTTGACACACACACACACACACACACACACACACACACACACACACACACACATATAGGAAATATATGTATTACTTAGAACTCAAGGATGTAGAGGTATAAGCCTATAGAACAAATCCTGTTCAAGTAAGGTCCTAAAAAATTTTTAAAATGGCAAGCATGATGGAACTATGACGGACAGCACAGGCATTGGCTGCAGAATTTGTGGAGTATTACCGCAGCCTGCTTGGGACAAGGGTGGACTGTGAGAAGCTCAATGTGGACTATGTAAGGGCCAGACCAATGGTCTCGTATAAGCATAAGGAAGACTTGGTTAATGAGATATCAGATCGGGATATTTAAATGGTACTTTTGGAAATTGGAGACTGCAAGGCCGTAAGGTTGGACGGGTACTTTGCTTATTTCTTTATGAAGGCTTGGGGCACGATTAATCATACTGCTTGGGCTGCGGTTCAGGAGTTCTTTCAGTTAGGCAAGTTACTCAAGCAAATCAATCATTCGATAATAACATTGATCCCAAAATCTGATCATGTGGAAAGGGTAGGGGACTATAGACAAATATCATGCTGTAGTGTGGTTTACAAGACTATCTCCAAAATTCTAGCAAACACGCAAAAAACCATACTCCCGTTTCTGGTCTATCATGCTCAGTCAGCCTTCATGAAGGACCGATTGAAGTCTAACAGCATCTTCTTGGTAATGGAACTAATGCGGGTCTATAGAAGGAAATGCATATCTCCACGGTGCACGATCAAAGTGGATTTGAGAAAAGCTTATGACTTGGTTAACTGGGACTTTTTGCTGGATCTGATGGATGAACTGGGATTCCCAGAAATATTCATTGGCTGGATATCACAATACATTACAACAACCTCATTCTCTATAGTCATCAATGGGACGGTACAAGATTTCTTTAGAAGAGAAAAAGGGCTTCGACAAGGGGATCATATATCTCCCCTGTTGTTTGTAATATGCTTAGAGTACTTTTCACGAGTCATTAAGGTTCGCACTCTAGGGATAGGTTTTAACTACCACCCCAAGTGTGATTACTTGAGGATAACACACCTAGCATTTGATGACGACCTAATGTTATTTGCTAGAAGGGATAGTACTTTAGTACGCATCTTGCTGGGATGCCTAGAAGTACTCAAACGATGCATTAGACTGGAAACCAATAAGGACAAGTCTAATCTCTACCTAGTTGGGTTGGGGCACACTGATCAAGAGAATATACTGGTTGAGACAGGCATTCTACTGGGAAGCTTTCCCTTCTGCTACCTTGGTATACCAATAATGATTGATAGAATAATGGCTTCTTACTACAGACCACTGTTGGATAGAATTGGGTCCTATATTGGTAGATGGAATGCATGGTCCTTATCTTATGCAGGATGCTTACAATTAGTCCAAGCTGTCTTGCAAGGTGTGGATTGCTTTTAGATGTCCATCCTTCGAACACCAACAATGGTCATCAACCAGTTAGATAGAATGGCCAGGGATTTCCTATAGGATTCGAAGCAAGCACGAGTGGCTTGGAGGGACGTCTGCTTATCGAAGATTGAAGGCGAGCTCAGATTGAGAAATTTGAAGACATGGAATGTAGCACTACTGGCTAAAATTCTTTGGGACATTCAAGCAGAGAAGCAGTCACTATGGGTCAAATGGCTAGACCACTACTACATGGATGGTGACTCAGTATGGGAGATAGCTCATCATAGGGACCATTCTCCCATGTTTAGAAGGCTACTAATGATCCGGGATTCCATTATGGAGAAGGAACGAGATACGCACAGGGCTGCGGTGCTACTGCAGTCTTGGGCAACGGGTAATATGGCATTCACCATACAAGCCTATCTTAGGCCCTCAAAACCAAAAGTATATTGGGCAAACACAATATAGAGATAGGGACTCACGCCAAAGCACTCATTCATGGTTTGGCTATGTGTAAAAGGGCAGTTGAAAACTAAAGGTGCACTACCATTCTGGCTAGATGATATGTCTTGTCCCTTATGCCACGCACAATCAGAGACGACCACTCACCTATTCTTCAATTGTGTGCTGCCATCATAGGTTTGGGTGAACATCAAGGCATG
>JANUWF010003173.1:0-24683 GCA_026120185.1 Voacanga thouarsii
GTGAACTCCTAAATGCGAGAAAACATCAACGAATCCCTCCCGAGGACCCAAGTAAACGATTAAGAAGATCTAAGCTTTAAGAATTACCTCCGGTTGCTTGTAATCGAAATCCTTCGATTCCGGTTTGCGCTGTTGTACGTTCAACCCGAACAATCACCGAGACGCTGCAGTATGCGAACGTCCTCTATCGGATATACACCGCGAACTCACTCGATACCCGGGGAGTGCTAGCGCCTAGGGTTTGAGAGGGGGTTTTTTTTTTCTCTGGTAGAAAATGGCACGAATGTTCTCAACCGAAAAATTGGACTCTTGAAAAGACGGCTAGGGTTTTCTTAAAAAACCCCGAACCTCTTAGAGTCCAACCCTAATAATATCTTATCATATTCTAATTTAAATTCAAATTAAATTAAAACTGATATGATAAGATTCTGCCATTATCTCGGTAATTTAACTAATTAATTTACCGAGTCAGATTCTTATAATCTGGATATCATCCAGATTCATCGAACCTGGTCACCAGAAAAATAACCTAACAAGTTCGCTTGTTGTGTGACCCTATAGGTTCATTTAACACTGGCAGTGTGCCTAAATCATATTTAAATGGCCCACAAGTTATAAGCAGTTTCTAGCAAAACATTATAACTATCCAGGTTGAATGAAGATCGGTGATCTCTTTGAACCAAACCATAATTTTTATATTTAGTCCTTTTATCACACGATATCCAGATTAAGCATAAGGCACGGAGCATGTCATCCTTATTAAGTTTAATCAATTATTTCTTGATTTCATAGTAGACTGTTCAAACAAATGATATCAATATCTTAGATTGATATATTTGAGCACGGCCATGCATTTTTAACAGTCTAACTTATTAAGGGGCCCATGGATATCTCTCCCATAACTGAGAGGGACAAATTCCTTCACAATCAATCATATTCCTCTCCTTGATTTATTCTATATCCAACAGTAGTCTAATTTATTATCTGGTTAAAGACAACTTTAGACAATGTCAAAATATAGAATTTATTAAGTAGGAAACTATGATGAATTTAGGTCGAAGGACTTTCAATATTATTATGGCTAGAAAGTACTTATGACATATTCCATGAAGTCCTCTCACAGTGGGTCATGTCCAATACAATGTTCTCTAACATTTATTTATGTCTTGACTCGATATCACAAATATCCATGGCTAGTAAAACATAGCCATCAAGTCACAAATATACTAATCTTAATTTATTATTATTCCAATAATAATAATAATCGATAAGGGACAGTTTTAGAATAGTCATTGTATTCATTGTAGGGTTTTACTATCAAGTCACGTACTTGATGACCAACAAAACAAAACTCACTATTCATGGAAAGGAAAGCCTCATATTATTATATAAAACATAATGACAATTGTATAAGTACAAATTGACTCTAGGGCATATCCCCAACAGATATCGCCTTCACCAATACGATTCTTGAAATCTTTGGCCTTCTAGTAATGCTCCAGACCCCCAAGCCTTCTTCAATGTAATCTCCTTCGACCAGAAAATTGTTAATTGTATTTTGTTTCTCTCTTTGTTGAGGGTGGACTCGCACAAAAACTGAGAGAAAAAACTCAGAGAATAACAATGATATTTCTCACATATGTTGAAAATAAAGTCATATCCCAATATGTATATTGGACTCTATCTCAAAATACGAATCCTGATAGAATAAGAAAAGTATAGTTGGGTACAACTATTTCCACTTATCCTATTCCTCTAAAATACGATTTTTGGTTTTCTGCAATTTTCATTAATAAATTATAAACAAATTATAATTTATTATTATCCCATAATTAGGAGCCACTGAAGGGACCTGACCGGATACAATTAATCTAAGTTCCAATAAATTATTTTGTCAATAAAAATAATTTATTAATTTCGTTCCACTCCCCTAAAAGAATGTAACTGTACTCTTAGTCTAATTGCAATTATTGGAGTCAATAATTATATCCATTAATTGATCGATCCAACACCTTGATCAGAACATGAACGTGGAGAATTTGTGCATAAAATAAGGTGAGTTCATCTAGGATTTAAACATTTGAAGTGCCAACCTGAAAAGAGGAATTGATAGATGCCAACAAGACAGGATCTCTGTGCCAAAAAAGGAGTTAACCATATCTCTAGTCGACAGAAGGTGCCTCCATAGATGAGAAGGTTGATTATGTGTTGGAAACAATAAAGGATGAGTAGCCCCTCCGGAATACTTAGACCACGTAAATGAAGCCCACAAGGTATCCCCAAGTCTGAAACACCACCATAATTTGCAAGAATAAACAGCGGAAACATCCAACCAAGACCGAAACCCCAAACCATTCTCTGCATAAGGGAAACACAAAGAAGGCCAAGATCTTCAATGTCACCTGGGTCCATCAAGATAAGCGCCCCAAAAAAACTTAGAAAAGGCGTGATTCATAGCTTCAAAAACTGACAAAGGAGGCTGAACAGAATGCAATAGATGCATGGGAATGGATGATAAAATAGCTTTTATTAAAGTAATCCTTCCAGCTTGATTCTGGAACTTGAACTGCCAACCAGAAATCCTGTGGTGAATCTTATCTAATAAGGTTGAGAAGAAGGTCGTCTTACTTCTATATTTATAAATAGGGCAACCCAGAAATGTAAAAGGTAAGAGTTTTTCTACAAAAACCCAAAATGCTATGGATAATGGAATTATGTTGGGAGGACGCTTTGTCAGATATTATGTAAGAGCTTTTGGTATTATTGATCAACAGCGCCGAACAACGTTGGTATTCATCAAGTAACTTCTAGAGCACCTTTAATGATCGCTTCTCGCCAGTGCAGAATACCATCGTACCATCTGCAAAACTAAAATGTGTCACTGAGGACAGTTGGCAGCGGTAGCATAAGGGATAAAATATTGGCTCTGAAGAAGATCATTCAAGCCCCGAGACATATTCTCTTGTGACAAAATAAGCAGAGTTGGTGGCAAAGGGTCTCCTTGCCTTACACCCCTATTCAATGGGGTTTCACTCCTGGAAGGAATATTTCAGACAATGTTCTTTTGGCTCACGAATTTCTCCACACAATCAACAAGCGAATTCTGGGTAATAATCTTATTTTTCAAATTGATATGGCTAAGACTTTTGATAGGGTATACTGGCCTTTCTTGCTATTAATTCTTGCAGAATTTGGTTTTGAAGATCATTTTTGCACTATTGTCAAGAACTCTGTCCAGCATTGCTGGTTTTCTGTTCGTCCCCACAAAAGGTAATTTTAATGCAAAATCCACAGTAAATAGTATTTCTCATAATTTGCGTCGACAATGAATGTATCGCTTAGAGCATAAACTACTTCAAAATCAGTTGTACTAGGAACAATCTACAAGGTTTTTGAACGGCACTGATACAAAATATTCAAAAATCAAACCATACTGCAGCAAATAAAATTGAAAGATAGCATATAATTGTTATAAAATGATTGGGGTACAAAAGTGAAAATGGCCCTAAGGGTGTTAATTATAATGTTAAAAATCCTATATTTGAAAAGCTCACTGCTTTGCTTAACCAAAATTGTAAAACGAAATGTTCCAAAACCCCAACGTAGTATAAAAATAATTAACAGAGCATGCTTGATATGTAATTAATACGAGCATTATACATTAAACAATACAATGCGTGTTTACACATGTATTGTACATCAAATAATATAATGTGTGTTTGTTTCTCAATACTCATAAATACAACAAATTAAAATTATAGTATTCTCTTAAATTCTCCTAAGATTAAACCTAATACTATCTCACAGGACAAAGTCCAAAATTATAACTCTATCACGTACACAACTCTAGATACCAAGCACATAAATAGGTGTTACAAGATTTAAAATATAATTTTGTTACATGAGTCTATTGAATTGTTTGTGGGCTTATTTTTTTTTTAATTATATGAGAGCTCTTAAGGAAAATAAATGATGTTAATGTGACCATTTGCTTGACATATGGTAAATGAATCATTCTTAATTACTTATTATTTTGTATCTATGATAATAATATTATTACAATGCCTTTTATCTAGAGAAATAATTTCTTGAACATTCAATTTTATTGCAAAACAAGTTTTCATTTTTAATTAACTAAAAGTCTTGGTCTAAATTCAAGACAAGACTAATTTTGGCTACTTGTCCCATTTTTATTATTTGACCCAAGACAATCCAAGACCCAAGACCTATCTTGACCCATTATAACACACTACATCTCAACCCTTGAATTTAGGGTGAACTCAAATAAATTTGTCTCAACCCTTAGATGAGCCTAGCCCTAATATAGGAACTATTTTTTCCCTCCAGTTTCACACTAGTCAGCTACCCCTCATTCTCTCTCTAAATATCAATGTTTTCAGAACTGGACCAGACATCGAGTTTGAAAATTTACTAGTTCACGATTTAATAGTCTAATTGTAATTAGATCGTAATTGAACCGATAATATTATAATTTGAAAATTAAAAATATATTTATTGCCAATAACAAAATTGATCAATAAAATTGTGTAATGCAAATCTATAAAGACAAAAACAACAAAATTAGGATAATCTTACCTTTTATTTATATTATTTTCAATCAAAATACTTGAATCCTATTGAACAAATTATAAATTTTATCTCCTTAATTTATTTTTATGAACTTTTTTTAAAAAAAAATCTGAAATAGACCGGTCCAACTAATAGCATATCAGCTGGGTCAAAACGGTTCGGACAATTCACAATGGTTTTGGTGAAAATGGTCAAAAGCATATAACCGAGCAAGTTTGAGCACTGGATCATGGTCCGATCAATCAGTCTGATGTGTCCAAAAAATAGTGCTAAAAATCCCTCCTATTTCTCTCTAGGAAGAAAACTCCTCCTTGCGATACTCCTTCAAGCAGTCGGAAGTTAGGCAGCTCCTTCTCAGCCCGACAAACACCCTCCACACTCACATTTGGCCTTACAAAATCCTGCCACAAGCTAATCTTCTTCCTTTCCTTGCTGCCATAAGCTGACCAACAGGTTAGGCCATTCACCACAACACCAAAATCCCTCAAACACACTCACTTTTGGCCTTGCAAAATCCTCCTGCAAGCTCACACTTGTTCTTCGAGGTTTGAAGAATATTTTTTTTCAGTGGTTTTGGAGCTAAGAAAACAAGGTAAACTTCACCATTTTCCTCTCATGTGACCTGAAGCTATGCTCACCCTCTTCATTTTTTTATTTCTTACAAAAAACACTCCATAAGAGAAACAAAGATTTGAAGAGTAAATCTTTCTTGCTACCTTTTCATTGGAGAAGGGTTGAACACAAGAGGTAGGGTAAAGAACTCAACTTTTCTCTTGTTTAGTTCCTCTTAGCCGGTTAAAATGCCCTGCTAGACAGTTTAGGATTGTGTGAATTAAGCTATTTGGAGGGGAAATATATAATATAACTTGCTATCTTTTTTTTTTTTTATGCAAATGTAAATATATTAATATTGATGAAAAAGGATTTACATGGGTTTACTAGTTTACAGTTAAGGAGACTACCAACTAGTGGTTGTCAATACAGGATTCAAAGGTGTGCACAACATTAGGGTACAAAGTAAAAATAACAGTTGTACACATGTGTTTTAATCTTCTTTATAATCTCCAACAGTTGGCATACCGCACCCTCAAAAATGGCCTTATTATGAGCGCACCAGATGTAGTAGAAAGTGGCTGCCAAAGCAATAGATTTAGCCTTAGTAAACCACGAAGTACCACGGTTGCCGCACTGATACCACCTAAGACAAGACTTGGCCGAATTCAAAGTATTTGGTAAACGAAGCCACCTTTTCACTTTCGTCCAAATAGTAGCAGAAACTGAGCATCTGAATAATAGATGATTAGTCGTTTCCAGATATACCTTACACAGAGGACAAGACAAGTCATCCAGCCTGAACACAAGTGTATCCTTAGTCTTTAGTCTACCCTTAGCACACAACCAAAGGATGAATGAGTGTTTGGGAGTCAGTCCTTGCTTCCATATGGTATTGGCCCAATACACAGTCTATGCACTTGACTGCAGATAGTCATGCGCAAGACAAGTGAAGGAATTATTGCACATTGCCCAAGAATGAAGAAGATCAGCTGCACATTGAATATCCCATTCGCGCTCCATGATCATGTCACTAATTGCTAAAAGCCTACGAAACAAGAGTGAGAGTTCCTCGTGATGATCACACTCCCAAACAGATCTGCCCTTCAAATAGAAATGGTTCACCCATTTGACCCACAATGATTGTTTCTCCGCATGGATGTCCCAAATGATTCTAGCCAGTAGCGCTTCATTCCAAGTGTGCAAGTCCCGCAATCCAAGCCCGCCCTTATTTTTTGGAAGACAGATATTCTTCCATGTAACCAAAGAATTCTTTGAGTCCCACAAGAAATCTCTAGCCATCCTATCCAACTGACAAATGACCGCAGATGGCTTAGGGAGAATAGATAACCAGAAACACTCTACCCCTTGGAGAACAGATTAGATTAGTTGGAGGCGGCCAACGCAAGAGAGGGGCTGAGCGGACCAACGACCAATGTATGAGCCAATGCGATCAAGTAATGGTTTGTAGTAAGTAAGCCGAAACTTACCATTCATGATTGGTAGCCCAAGGTAGCGAAACAGAAATTCACCAATGGGAATTCCAGTAGTTTCCAGAATATTCTCCTGATCATTCATACTGATCCCAGTAAGATAAATATTAGACTTATCCTTATTGATTTCAAGACCCGAGCATCTTTTAAATTCATCTAGGCAGTCAAGGAGGATGCGGATAGAGGGGCAGTCACCCCTAGCAAATAGCATAAGGTCATCCGCAAAAGCAAGGTGAGTAATCCTAAGCTCCATACACTTGGGATGATAGTTGAATAGGGTCCCAAGTGTGTGCACTTTGACAACCCGTGAGAAATATTCTAAGCAAATAACAAACAACAGGGGGGAGACTAGATCCCCTTGGTGTAGACCTTTAGCTCCAGTAAAGAAACCATGGACATTCCCGTTGATAGTAAGAGAGAACGATGTAGTGGTGACACATTGCTCAATCTAGTTCACAAAGAGAGGAGGGAACCCAAGCTCATTAAGTAAATCCAGTAAAAAAAACCCAATTAACTGAGTCATAAGCCTTCCATAGGTCCACCTTAATTGTGCATCGAGGAGACACTCTTGTTCTACTATACATACGCACAAGTTCCTGGACCATCAAGATATTATCAGTTATGAGTCTATCCTGTATGAATGCTGATTGGGAAGTGTCTACCAGGTGAGGTACAACCAATTTAAGTCTGTTAGCCAGGATCTTAGAAATAATCTTGTAGACCACGTTACAGCAAGAGATAGGTCTATAGTCACACACCCCCTTGGCATGGTCGGATTTCAGAACCAGGGTAATAATAGAATGATTAATCTGCTTAAGAATTCTGTCAGAAGTGAAGAATTCCGATACAGCATCAAAAAGACTCTGGCCAACCGTACCCAAAGCTTTCTTGAAAAATAAGGCTGAGTAACCATCAGGGCCAGGAGCTTTGCAATCACCAATGTCCCACGGGGCTAATTTGATATCCTGTATAGTAACGTCCCTAACCAAATCCACCTTCATGTCATGAGGTACCATTGGACCAGCCCTAACAAAGTCCACATTGATTCCCTAGCAGTCCACCTTAGTCCCAAGAATCTTTCGGAAATAATCCACAAATTCATTAGCAAGATCTTTTGGGCTATCAGTTATGCTACCATCCTCCTTCAGAATCGATGCGATGAAGCTCCTCTTTTTATTTCTTTTGACAATGTTGAAAAAGTAATGAGTATTTTTGTCAGCATGAGCAACATACCTTCCTTTAGCAAGTAGCTGGTAGAATCAAGCAGTAGGCAGTTAGATTTGAACTTGCTATCTTTATGTTACGGAGATGTTGTATGATATGAAGATAAAGTCTGTTGGGTGAAGTACTCATTCTATTCACTTGAATTGCTTGAATATGAGGAAGTGAACATTCTGCCCAAATTTGTTTACACAACTATTGAATGCTTTTTTTTGTGTGTTTCTCCATGGAGACATGATAAATGTAGTCTAGGAATATGTGGCCTCAATTTTGCACAAATGGTAAAACAAAACATTAATCTCCATGCAAAAATCCTAATTACCACACTAAAACCCTAATTACTATACAAAACCCTAATTGACTTTACACAATTGCAAATCAACTTACAATCCAATATACATAAGTTTCAAGAAGTCACTGAATCACATTAAGTACAACAAGAAAATTAGGTATAAAACTATTTTTGCAAGAATTAAAATTCCTCCTATTGCTTCATTAACAAATAGTGGCTATTTTCCGGGTTTTGTTACCCAAAATCACTTAATTCATTTTGAGTTATCAAAACTCTCAAAACAATATTTTTACTTAACTCAGGTATCTCATAAAATTTAATTAAGTCAAATTCCAACACATTTATGACCAAATTTTATTGCAAACCCACTTTTCACTCAAGAATCAAAACTCTGCTCACAATGGTAAAACAAGGGTCATAAAGATCACATTAATTACCTAAGTAAAACACCTCACTGTTTAATGAAAATTTTCCATTTGATAACTTAACATTTTAGGGGAATTATCATATAAATGTCTCCTGAGGATTCCACTTAAAAGTGGGAAAAATAATTTTTATAAAAAGCTATGCCCGAACAGTTCCCTGATCAAGCAGTCTTGCAGGATCATTTTCAAAAATTCATTTCTCTCAATCTACAAATGAGTTTTCAGTGGTTCTTATCCTCAAACTTTCCTAACATCTTGAAGTTTATACATAATAAATTTCATGGCAAGAATCAAATGAAAAGGTTGTTTTTTGGGTGTTCAAAATGCCGTTCTAAACAGAGGTTTATCACAACTTATATAGTTTCTTGGTAAAAATCGTAAAACTCAATTTTTAACAATTTTCCCTTACAAAAATCACACCAAAAAGTTCCCAATACATCTCAATGTAGGCACCTGAAGCACGCCTGACTAACAAAGCATCCCAGGGAAGTATTTAAAATTTCACACTTCTCTAGGCTAGATGTAGTTTTGATTCTCTACATTGTCATTCAGTTCATCTTATAATTCGGCCATGTTCTTGACACTCCGAGCCTAAAAAGTTCCATTGATTGCATCTTCAAATAGAATCATGCATCGTTAATTTGATTATTATCTCTCCTGCAATATTTTGCGACTTTTAACAACATATTAAACCTATGACCGTACCTGAAAACCTGAGATATTTTCACTCTACCTAAACATGTGACTATGGTTAACAATCAGTGGGTTCTTCATAACTGCAGCGATGAAGACTGTGTGAAGATACAAGGTTTAAGAAGATTCTTATTTCGACAACGAATTAGACACTCTGTTGCATTATATTAAGCCACCAAATAAAATGGTAAAGAAGAAAGAAATTGAAGAGAGATCCTCATAGCTTGATTGAGATAAATATTGGAGGAAATTCATGAAGATATTCCGAGTGGTTGAGAAGTATACGCTATTAATCAATACTGCGGAATCCCTCTGTCAAAGTGTGCTTCCGATTCAAGTTGATAGCTATATATATCTGCAACAATTTATCATCTTCTCAAAGGCACTTGAATTAATCTATTTCTTCTTCAAATCAAATACTTTTCTAGTGGGAATGTTTCGTAGAGTCAAACGAATACTCACTGAGTTGTAGCATGAAGAATGATGAGAGTTCAATTGAGGTAGTTGGATCCAACAAAGGTCTTTTAGAAGTTTGACAAAAGAATATTAGTGTGGTGTTATGTTAGAACCCTCTAGGATCACTTGGTGATTTGAGATAAATGTTATCATTGTAACTTTGTTTAAAGTTTAGTGGATTCCTTTGCTGGTTTAGGACCCAAAGACGTAGGTTTATTAATAGCTAAATTATGTTACCAATTTACGCTGTATTTCATGAATTTCTTATTTTATAATTTGTCAAACTAATGTCACTACAAAAGGAAAGTTTAACCAAATTATAAAAAATTGACAAGTCAAACCAGACAATATCCTTATAATTTATAATCACAAGCATGTACTTTTTACTCTTGAGATAGGAGAAAAGCAGAAGGATTCTCTTGTCAATTTAGAAATCGAAAGTGATATGGCACCTAAAACCGACAAGTGCTCAAATAGTAAGTTTTTGGTTTAATAAAGAGAAGTGTGGCTTAAACTCTCACTTCTCGGTGGCTTAGTTTGTTGGCTTGGTTTTTAGTCCATTTTTTTATTTTTCCATTTTTATCTTAAGGCTGGTATTTACTATTTGTCAAATAGTGTGACACTCAAATATCACATATTTATTTTAATATTATTCTTTAATTTTTGAACATCAGAGATCTCCACTTAGGATTTAAGAATAGGTCATGCTTCTTGGTCTTTTTTTTTTTTTTTTTGATCAAAATGTAAATGATTGATATTGATCGAAAGATATTTATAGGATGTCTTACTAGTTAACAATCAAGGGGACTATGAACTAGTAGTGGTCAATACAAGTCTCAAAATTTGTCTGGGCATCAGGGTACAAAGTAAAAATAACAGTGTACACATGTGCTTTGATCCTTTTAGCAATTTCCAAAGGTTGGCAAGCTACACCCTCAAACAGTACTCTATTACGGGCATTCCAGATGTAATATAGAGTGGCAAGCAAAGCAGTAGCCTTAGCCTTACCAATCCACGACATACCATGGTTGGTACGCTTGTACCACCGAAGGCAAGAGTTGGTCGAATTTAACCCGTGTGGTAAGCCCAGCTAAACTTTAACTTCCTTCCAAATAGTCACTAAAACCGAACACTTGAAAAATAAGTGGTTAGTCGTTTCCGGTAGTGCCTTACACAGTGGACAAGACAAGTCATCCAACCGGAAAACAAGTGCATCCTTGGTCTTTAGCCATCCCCTAGCACATAACCAGGCCATGAATGAATGCTTGGGGGTTAGGCCCTATTTCCAAATAGTATTGGCCCAATAAACTTTCAATGAACTAAATCTAAGGTAGTCATAAGCTTGAGAGGTGAATGAAGAGGTACCCATTGCCCAAGTGTGAAGAAGAACAACAGTAGTGTGAGAATCCTATTCCCATTCAAGGATCATATCTCTAATTTCCAATAGCCTCCGAAACAGTAGGGAATGGTCTTTATTTTTTATTAGTTGATATAGTGTCCAAATATAATGTATATATCATGTTGTTATTCTTCAATTTTTGTATGTCATAGATTTGCACTTAGGATTTGGGAATAGGCCTTTGCTTCGTGATATATATATATATATTTATTTTTATTTTTGTCAATTCATGTCACTACAAGAAAGTCGGCAAATTGCGATGGATTTTTGCAATGGACAAAATCCATCGCAAATTTGCAACGGCTCACCGATGGAAATAGGGTTAAGGGATCTAGTTGACCGGTCCTCGCAAATTCGTCACAAAATTAGAGATGGATTTCCGATGGAAATTATTTGAGATGGATTTGCGACGGATTTAGAAATTCCATCGCAAATCTCTCTCAAAATTGTGACAGAAATTATTTTTTTAAAAAAATTGAAGCAAAAAATAAAAAAAAAAAAAAAATGCTCTAGCTAATACATCGCAAAATTAGAGACGAATTTTCCAACGGAAATTATTTGAGACGGTTTGCGACGTATTTAAAGAGGCCGTCGCAAATCCCTCGCAAATATTGCGAATTGCGACGGAATTTCAATTTTTTAAAAAAATGAAGCAAAAAATTAAAAATGCTCTAGCTAATCCGTCGCAAAATTAGAGACGGATTTTGCGAGAGACAGATTTGCGACGGATTTAAAGTGGCCGTCGCAAATCCCTCGCAAAAATTGCAAGGGATTTGCGACGGAATTCAATTTTTTTAAAAAAAATTGAAGCAAAAAATTAAAAAATGCTCTAGCTAATCCGTCACAAAATTAAAGACGGATTTGCGACGAAAATTATTTGAAATGGATTTGCGATGGATTTAAAGAGGCCGTCGCAAATCCCTCGCAAAAATTGCCAGGGATTTGCAACGGAAATATTTTTTTTTTTAAAGAAAATGATGTAGAAAATTAAAAAAGACTTGCTCTAGCTAATCCGTCGCAAACTTAGAGACAGATTTGCGACGAAAAATATTTGAGACGGATTTGCAACGGAAACTATTTTTAAAAAAAAAATTGCAGCAAAAAGATTAAAAAGTTGCTCTAGCTAATCAGTTGCAAATTTAGAGACGGATTTGCAATGGAAGTTATTTGAGATGGATTTGCGATGGATTTAATGATTCCGTCACAAATCCCTCGCAAATAGCGATTGCGACGGATTGGTGTTTTCTTTAAAGTTGCGACGGATTAGTGTTTTCTATAAAATAAAACTAAAAAAAATTATCGCTCTAAATAATTTTAATCTAAATACATTTAAAGTTACTTATTAAGGCTTTTTTTGTATAATTTTGTATACTATATACACAAGAGTGTTCTTACCATAGAATATGTCCATGATTTTCTTACTAATATTGCTTATTATATAAAATATTCTTACATGTTCTGTATAGATGATTTTCTTAGAGGTAAAATATATATGGTTACTATGATAAGAACAACTTACATGTTTTATAAGTTGAGTAATAAGGAGTTCCATTAATTACTAGAAAATTTCATTAATTATGTGTGTGTGAGTGTGTGTGTGTGTGTATATATATATGAATATGAATATGTATGTATATGTGTGTGTGTGTGTATATATATATATATATATATATGTAAATAAAATATTTTGATTAAAATGGTCAAATATTTTTTAAACATTATGTTTTTTTAACTCTAACTTAATTATTCTTGAAAAAGAATTGATATGAATTTAAAGTAAAATGTAATATTTTTGTATAGAAATATATGTGTGTATTAAAAAAAATTTAAAGATATGATATATATTTTTTCTTTTTTGATAACAATATCGTGCAATTAACTATATTACCATGACATTAATTAATAAGAAAATTTCATTAATTATATATGTGTGAGTGTGTGTGTGTGTGTATATTTATATGAATATATAAATATATATATTTATATATGTATATGAATATGTGTGTGTATCTATACATGTAAATAAAAATTTGTGTGTGTGTGTGTGTGTGTATTAATGTATATTTATGATTATGATTGTATATGTGTGTGTGGGTTATATTGTGTATGAATTTATGCATATATATATATATATTTATATATATACATATATATGTAAAAATTATTTAATAAAAAAGATAGTATAATTGATAGTATATAAAATTTTAAAATTATATAAATATACAAAATATTTTTTTTTGAATAATATAGTTTTATATTGAATATAAATATACAAATTTTTGTTGTATGTTCCGTGGCTAATCTGTGACTATTTTGCCACGAAATCACAAAATTACTACTAATCCCTGACAAATTCGTGGCATTTCTTAATTTTTTTTGTTCCAATTTTTTTTGGAATAATCTACCAAAAAAAAAAAAAATTCAAACACTTAGAAATTTTTTTGGGATAATCTACCAATTGCTTCTTCTTCCCCCTCAATCCTTCTACCCTCTCGCTACCACCCTCCCCCCCCCCCGTGGCCCTCCCCCCGGCTCTCTCCCTTCCCCGCGATGCTCCCCTCCCCCGGCTCTCCCCCTGCGGCTCTCCCCCTGCGGCCCACCCCCCGCGGCTCTCACCACCCCCCGTGGCCCTCCCCCTCCCCGGCTCTCCCCCCGTGGCCCTCCGCCCCGCGGCTCTCACCCCTCCCCCGTGGCCCTCCCCCCTCCCTCGGCTCTCCCCCCACCTCAGCCCTCCCTCCCCACGCGTGCCCTCCCCCTCCCCCCCACGCAGCTCTCCCCCTCCCCTCTATATTGGTTGCTTTCAGCTGCATTTTGGTTTGATTTTCGACAGTGAGCGAAGGAGTAGTGGACTCTTTTTTTATCATTAGGTTTGTTTTTTTTAGAAAATTCGCCCTTTTTGATAGTCCATTGCAAGTTATTGTGGGTTGTGTCCTTCTCCCCCCCCCCCCACCGTGCCCCTTCTCCGTTCCCCCTCCACCCCATCCGCCCATACCCCCCCTCTTGCTTCCTATATTATTATATATTATTATTCCTCTTACTTCCTATTTTTCACTTTCTGTCCAGAACACTTAAAACCTTCTTCTTCAAACTCCAAATTCCGCGCATTCTCCACGAATTAGAGAATCAAGAAATTCAACCAAAGAAGACTAAGGTTGAATCCTCATAGCATATCGGAGGCCTTAGTCATCATTCAACATCGATCTCCAAAACAAGTAAATATCATTCTTTTTTTAAACTCTTACATCGTCTTTGATTTTTAGAACGCTAGTAGCAGGTGATATTTTGTGATGGAGAATGGAAGAATATATTATATTGATTTGTTTTCGTACAAGGATGGGATAAAAATTGTAATGTTGAGATATATTTGGTATAATAAGTAGTTCAACGTGATATAGGGCATATTTATGTGCTTAGCAGTGAAATTTTTATGTGGTATGTGATGTATATTACAAGTAGTGAATTTTGTTGATTGTTAACTACTATGCTCACTATTAATAGTATTTACTACTATGATAATTATTAGTTCTTATTACTTGTTGACTAATAAAACTGCTATTCCATAATATTAATACTTTTATTCATATGTTTATCTAATATTACTATTGACTGTTTATTGCAATTGCTATTTATTAAATATTAGGGGGGCAAAAAATTATTTTCAATATTATATTAGCATTACTATTAATATTTTTTATAACATTATTTTTAATATAAAATTGTTTGATAATAATTACTATTTAACGTTTAGTAGTATACTGCATGTCAATAAATAGTACTTACTATTTGTTAATGGTAAGTTGGCTACCAACGGATACCAACTACATCTTTTTTTCTCTTTTTTCAACTTATATGAATGGATCCTGGTGAGTGATAGGTTATCATTCCTCGTGAGTGATGGATGATCATTCCCCATTGGTAATGGGTGATTACCCTTACATTAGTTCTATTGAATAATTGTTTTGACAGTTAATAATTTTTTTAATGTTGTTGATTTTGTGGTGGCTTGGTGCCTAGAAACGTCCAGTATATAGGGGAAACTCTGCCGAAATTCCTAATGAATTTTGTACTGGTGGTTGTGTTTATGGTTGTTGGTTTAACATTAATTTTGATGGTTAGTTGGTGGCTGAGTTGGTTGATGCTTCATGGTTTAATTCTAGTTGCTTATTGAGGTATTGTTAGAGAGGTTAATAGTTTTAATTCTATGCTAAGTATATTGGGTGTCTATATAAACATGATTGGGAAACTGATTGGTCTTTTGCGATGATGGTTCACCATCACAAGCCCACGTATGATGCATGATAAAGAAGTATATATAAATTACTAAAAAAGTATTTCATGAAACATGTAGTTGGCTATTCAGGTATTTATAATTGTTGTTTAAAGTATAATGAAGATGATTACCCTTAAGCTTTCCTAAACCTTTTACGCAAACATGCATAAACTCACAATTAAACCTCTTTGTCGCATAATATGTTGAATATATAGATGGAAGATCGCGGTTGGATGTATAGAAGGCGGTTTGAAAAAAATGTACTACTTTCCGATTACACCAACGCTGCAGAGGTTGTATGCATCTAAAACTACAACTGAATACATGAGTTGGCATGCAAAGGCTAAGGTCGAAGATGGAAACATGAGCCATCCGAGTGATGGTGAGGCTTGGTAGTACTTTGATCGGATTCATCCATATTTTGCAAAGGAAGTACGGAATGTGAGATTGAGACTTTGTACTAATAGTATCTCACCATTTGGCATGCCAGGAAAGCAATATTCATGTTGGCCAGTTAATGTCACTCCTTATAACTTCCCACCGTGGTTGTGCATGAAAGATCCTATGATGTTTTAACAATCATTGTACCGGGACCAAAGAATCCGAAACATAAAATTAATATTTATCTTCAACTATTAATAGAAGAATTGAATCATTTGTGGACTGAAGGTGTTGCTACATATGACATAGCAAAGAAACAAAACTTCCAGAAGCGTGCTGCACTAATGTGGACTATTAACGACTTTCCTGCCTATGGAATGATGAGTGGATGGAGCACAGCTGGAAGATTACCGTGTCTATATTGTATGGAGAGGTCAAAGTCTTTTCATCTACAACATGGTGGTAAACACTCATGGTTTGACTACCACTGCCGCTTCTTACGCATAGATCACCCATTTCGACGGGATACAACATCATTTAAGAGAGATAAGGGCTCGATATGTTACAACCTATTCTACGTCCCACTGGGATGACTCGTGGAGCAGTGTTTGTTAGTATTCGAAAATAACAAAGTTGGGAAGAAAACTTGGGAGATCGGAAGGTAGATATATGAGTCATAATTGGGTTAAACGGAGTATTTTTTGGGATTTGCCGTATTGGCGAACGCATTTGGTTCGTCATAATGTTGACGTAATGCATAATAAAAAGAATGTGTTTGATAATGTCTTCAATATAGTTGGATGTGAAGGGCAAGACTAAAGACAATTTGAAGGCCCGTCGTGATGTTGAAGTATATTGCAATAGGCCAGAACTACATGTGTGTAACGTCAGAGAAGGGAGGATAGCAATACCTAAGGCATGTTACACATTGACGGTAGAACAAAAGAAAATATTGCTTGAGTGGTTGAAAGGATTAACTCTTCCAGATGGATACGCATCGAATCTTTGTAGATGTGTTGATTTTAATGAATTGAAGCTGTCCGGCATGAAAAGACATGATTGCCGCATCTTCATGGAAAGATTTCTTTCGATTGCCTTTAGAGAATTCCTTCCAGCTAATGTTTGGAGAACTTTGACAGAATTAAGTCTGTTTTTTTGGGACATTTGTGCTCCTAAATTGTTTGTATCTCATACGATGAAGTTGGAGCAAGAGATACCAGTTCTTCTATGTAAGTTAGAGAAGATTTTTTCTCTAGGTTTTTTCGACGTTATGGAACATCTCTTGGTTCATTTGCCTTAGGAAGCAAGAGTTTGTGGTCCTGTACAATATAGATGGATGTATCCTTTTGAGAGGTAGTTGTCATTTTCCAAATTATGCTACGGTTAGCTGTAGTCATTGCATAATACTTATTTAGTATCATACTTTGAATTATTCCAAGTTCTTGTTTCGTTTAAAGTTAAAGGTGAAAAATAAGGCATAAGTAGAAGGGTCAATTTGCAATGCTTATCTTGTTGAGCAAACATCTACATTCTTCTCCTATTATTTTGAGGCACATGTGCGGACAAAACATGTATCCATGGCTTGCAATGATGAAGGTGTAGTCGGGCGAGAAGTAGATGAAGCTTTGTTGTCAATATGCAATATTTATGGGAAGATATTAGGAAAAATTCAAATCCGATTCCTCTCTCACGAAGAATACAAAGTGGCAAGAAATTATATATTACTTAACTGTGAAGAGGTTCAACCATATATTAGGTGAGATGCTTGCCCCTCTGTTGATATTAGAAATAAGATCCATTAGTAATTGTGTCATTTTCTTCTCTATAGTGAGTTCACATCTCTTTTACAATCTTCAGTCCTAAATATTTCGGAATTGGATGTACAAAGAAGGATAGAGAATGAGTTCACAGGATGGTTTACAGATTATGTATGCTCTTCAAAAATTAGTTAAATTTTTGTTCCCGTGAACATATGTTGTTAGTTAATGTATGTCCACCTGAACATTTCATATGCTTTATAGGTGAACGATCCACAAAACCATGTGTCAAATATATGTTTGAAGAATCTTGCTTGGGGACCTTCGAGAAAAGTGAAAACATATACTGGGTATATTATTAATGGCTATAGATTTCACACCCACAAACACGCCAAAGGAAAGAAAACAGTGAATTCTGGAGTTTGTGTTAAGGGGGTGAAAAGGACTCGATAGTGAGTGATTATTATGGGGTTCTTAAAGAGATTGTTGAAGTTGAGTTTCCTAGTAATCCATCACAAAAAGTTGTGCTTTTTAAATGTGATTGGTTTGATCAAACAACAAATCGTGGTGTGAGAATACATAAGGAGTATAATATTGTTGATATTAATTGCAAGAGGAACTATCCAAAATATGATCCATTTGTGTTAGCTCAACAGGCATCTCAGGTGTTCTATGCCTCATATCCAGGATGCAAAAGACCAAGATTCGATTGGTTAGCAGTGTGTAAAGTAAAAGCTCAACATGTGATTGATGCACCTGTGATTGATAAAGCTTACCAAGAAGAGGTGGATATTCACAATGCAATGACCATTTCCTTAGTTGTTGATCTTGGTCCCTTAGCTTATGAATCAGGCACAAGTGATTTGTTGGATGTTCAAGAAGAAGGATTACTTAAGGATACAAATGAACTAGAAGATGAAGATAAAGACGAAGGTAACTGGAATACAGATAGTACAACAGAGATGGAAGAAGAAGAATATATATCAGAGGATGACTCGAGTGATTAAAGTACATTTATTATACGTTTGTGATGTAAAGATTAAATCACTTATGATGGTTGCTTATATTGTTGATCAATAATCTATGTTAAAATTTCATGTTTTACTAATTTATTGGATGATCAATTATTATACCATTTTTTGTCCTTTTTATTATTTTAAATATAGTTAAGTACGAGTCAATGCTAACTATTTTCTTTTCCACAGGTGTTCTTTGCCTTTCCATATGTATGCTTCTTCTTCTTTTTTTTTTTTTAAATACAGTTAAGTGTTAGGGGAGACTCTAACTATTTTCTTTTCCACAAGTGTTCTTTGCCTTTCCACAGGAATACTTTTAAAAAAAAGAAAAAATACAATTAAGCATGAGTCAATGCTAACTATTTTTAGCTCAACAGGTGTTCTTTGCTTTTCCAAAGGTATATCTTTTTGTCTAATATATGAACTGGATCCCCATGAGTGATGGGTGATCACTCCTCCTGGATAATGGGTGATTACCCTTAAGTTAATTGTTGTTGTTGACATTGACTTTTTATTATAGATGTCTTCTTTGTTAGGATATAAAACCTGTATAAAAGCTGTATAAAAGAACACACATTTCATTATCTGATGGCTTTGATCCATTGACAAAGGAAGAATCATGCACTCGCCCTTCAAAATGCTTGGAAAAGGTTAGAGACTTATGTGCAAGAATGAAACCATTTTGAAAGAAAACAAAAATAACAAACCTTTTCTTTGTCAAGTTGTATAAATGGACAAGTTTCTACATATTCCAGTTTATCTATTGGTAGTTAATTTTTTGTTATGGAGAATGTGTTCTTTGATACAGGTTTTGTTGTACATGTTTTGTGTGTTTAATGTGTTGATGATACTTGGAATATGTTTGAATGTGGCATTAATGCTTGGAAAATGACCATTTTATAGGGGAGACTTTGTCAAATTTTTTTATAAATTTGCATTTATAACTTGTTCTACATATATATTACAAATATGTTTGAAATTTAAATAATTTTATTTCAAAATTAGAATGTTCGGCCATAGACGAGTCTTCCGGAGGTGCTTGGAACGGACCAACATACCCATCCTCTTGACACCTCATCACCATCACACTCACGGCGCCTCTCCGTACCACAAACGATTTCTGGTTCACCTTCGCAATCAAGAGGTGCTTCTCCAATAGATGCTTCTACTTCTGCATCACACCATATAGAATCACAGGCCACAGACGACCGACCTATGATTATTCCTCGAGAAGATGGATGTGTAATTTATAATTATTGATTGATTTCCAATTCAGTATATCTTCTTTAATAATCATATTACTTTCCTTTCTGGTTATATAAAATAGGTTTGCTGGTTCAGATAAATGCAAGAGAGAGATTCAAGGCATATTCAAGAGACAATTCAATGGTTCGTACGCTACATACTCACATGTCTCGATACACGTTCGAGACATGTGGTTCGACGAGTGGGGTGTATGTTTCTTTTACTTTCTTACAAATTTAATCTCATGTATATGTTATTGAAACTTTTATGCTCAGGTGTCATTTGTTGTATTTGCAAACACACATTTACTTTAAACTGTTAATTTAAACTTTAACGGTGATGGTTTATTATATTTGCAAAAGTTATTTTGTTGCGCACCTGAGCATAGTCCCTAGATACAGAAAATTTGGGAAAGGAAGTGTGCAAAATGGCTTTTTGATACTTTCTCGAGGACCCGAAAGAGCACACCAGCTAATTCGTGTCCAACTTGGATTGATCCAACTAATTGGTTGGAGATGAACAAATATTGGTTGGATCCCAAGTATCAACGAGTCATGCAGTCTACAAAGCAAAATTGGTCTCGTTGCGGTGTCACTCACACAGGAAGTTCCATCTCTTTCATTGAGCACGAGGAATGAATGCTAAATTCAATTTTATTAACTTTTGTATATTTCAAAATTGTTAGAATCATGCACTTGCATTTGAAAAAATATTCTTTTCTATTAATTTAACTGCAGAGGAGACGTGAATGGGACACATTTAGCTATCTGGACATGTTCAAAAAACTACATATGTTCCAGAACGGGGAAAGACAGGGTCAGTTTGTGGGCGAGCGTCCGCAGAAGATATTGGTAAAAATAATTTACTCTTACATTACTTATTGTAATAGGTCTTCTTTTAATTTTTATAAACTCACGTTATTTCAGGAAGAGGCAAATGTCACCAAGGAGCGCTACTCTCAAAAGGAGTCTAGCGGGTCCATTGACTCTATTGCTATGCCAAATGATAAGGCCATTATCATTGAGGCAGCTGGCAGATTTAACAAGGGTCGTGTCTACAAATTGGGATTAGAGGCTACTCGCATTAAGGAGCAGATGCATGCGTCTCATTTATTAGGATCGTCTTCATCCACTTCTGTTGATGTTGACCAAATAGTTGAGACTAGGGTTCAACAGAGGATTTAGGAGGTTGAGGATTGATAGAGGCATCGAGAGAGGAGTCGCAAGGATAAGTACAAGTGTCGTGAGGAGAGGATTAAGAAGAATTTTGAACATAAAGTTGCGGGAATCACTTCTTGGATGGCAGTTATGTCTGAGAAGATGGGGGTTGCTGTACCATAGCTGTCTTCGGTATTTGAGGACGAAGACATGGATGAGGACGAGGACGAAGACGATGGTTTATTTGTTTCCCCACCTGATCATCACCCTAGTCCTAGTACGAATTTGCCACAGAATCAACTCAATTGACCAATTCCGTGGCAAATTGTCACGGATTTGCTAGGGAACCAGAAAATAAAAATAAATTTAACATTCTTTTTATCTCTATTTTGCCTAACATATTTTTTTATGTATTCTCAGTCATTATACATTCAATTAACCTCAAAAGGCTCATCGAAACATTTCAAAATAAGTGACATGCCTATTTTACTACTTGTTGTTACGCGTATAATTCACTTTATGAATTCAAGTAACATATGAATATTATCGAAATTTATAAACAATAAGGTGGTGTTTCATTGAGGAGATTAAGTAATACAAGAATTTATATTTGCTCTCAATAGTTTTTGTATTAATATAATAAAAGAATTGGCATAAAATGTAAAAAATCAAATCCTTGGTAGATACCTCGTAGACTACCACAAATTAGCCACGGAATAATTGAGATACGTATTCTTCAGTGGTAAATCCCTAGTAGATTGCTACGAATTTGCCATGGAATTAACTTAATTGACCAATTCCGTGGCAAATTGTTACGGGTTTGCTGGGGAACCTCGAAATAAAAATAAATTTAACATTCTATTTATCTCAATTTTGTCTAAATTATTTTTTGATATATTCCCAGTCATTATACATTAAATTAAACTCAAATAGCTCATCGAAACATTTCTAAATAAGTTACTTGCCTACTTTACTACTTGATGTTGCAAGTATAATTTTCTTTATGAATTCAAGTAACATATGAATATTATCGAAATTAATAAACAGCATGGTAGTGTTTCAAAGAGGAGATAAAGGAATACAATTAATTTATATTTGTTCTCAATAGTTTTTGAATTAAAATTAATATGCATTAATATAACAAATGAATTGGCAAAAAATGTAAAAAATCAAATCTGTGACAGATCCCTTGCATACTGCCACAGATTAGACACGGAATAATTGATAAATTTATTCTTGCGTGGCAAATCCCTGGCAGATTGCTACAAATTTGCCATGGAATGAACTCAATTGACCAATTCCGCAATTGGGCAAATTGTCACGGATTTGCTGAGAAACTAGTAAATAAAAATAAACTTAACATTCTTTTTTTCTCTATTTTGCCTAACAAATTTTTTGATATATTCTCAGTCATTATACATTCAATTAAACTCAAAATTCGCATCGAAACTTTTCAAAATAAGTGACATGCCTTTTTTAGTCCTTGTGGTAACACGTATAATTTACTTTATGAATTCAAGTAACATATGAATATTATCGAAATCTAAAAACAAAAAGGTGGTGTTTCAAATAGGAGATTAAGGAATACCAAAATTTATATTTGCTCACAATAGTTTTTGAATTAAAATTAACATGAATTAATATAATAATATAATTGGCAAAAAATTTAAAAAATCAAATATGTGGTAGATCCCTCGTAGACTGCCACAGGTTAGCCATGGAATAATTGAGAAATTTATTCTTCAGTGGTAAATCCTTGGCAAGTTGCTATGAATTTGCCACAGAATCAACTCAATTGACCAATTCCATAGCAATTCCGTGGCAAATTGTCACGGATTTGCTGAGGAATCTAGTAAATAAAAATAAATTTAACATTCTTTTTATCTCTATTTTGCCTAACATATTTTTTGATATATTCTCGGTCATTATAGATTCAATTCAACTCAAAATGCTCATCGAAACTTTTCAAAATAAGTAACACGCCTATTTTACACCTTGTTGTTACACGTATAATTTACTTTATGAATTCAAGTAACATATGAATATTATCGAAATCGATAAACAATAAGGTGGTGTTTCAAAGAGTAGATTAAGGAATACAAAAATTTATATTTGCTCTCAATAGTTGTTGAATTAAAATTAATATGAATTAATATAATAAAAGAATTGACAAAAAAGTGTAACAAATCAAATCCTTGATAGATCCATCACAGACTGCCACAGATTAGCCACGGAATAATTAAGAAATTTATTCTTTAGTGGTAAATCCTTGGCAAATTGCTATGAATTTGCCATGGAATCAACTCAATTGACCAATTCCGTTGTAATTCGGTGGCAAATTGTCACGGATTTGCTGGGAAACCAGTAAATAAAAATAAATTTAAGATTCTTTTTATCTCTATTTTGCCTAGCATATTTTTTGATATATTCTCAATCATTATAGATTCAATTAAACTCAGAATGCTCAGCGAAACTTTTCAAAATAAGTGACATGCCTTGTTTACTCCTTGTTGTTACACGTATAATTTACTTAATGAAGTCAAGTAACATATGAATATTATCGAATTTTATAAACAATAATGTGGTGTTTCAAAGAGGAGATAAAGGAATACAAAATTTTATATTTTCTCTCAATAGTTTTTGAATTAAAATTAATACAAATTAATATATTAAAAGAATTGGCAAAAAATGTAAAATATCAAATCGGTGGCAGATCCCTCGCAGACTGCCAAATATTAGCCACGGAATAATTGAGAAACGTATTCTTCAGCGGTAAATCGCAGGCAGATTGCTACGAATTTGCCACGTAATCAACTCAATTGACCAATTCCGTTGCACAAATTGTCATGGATTTGCTGTGGAACCATTAATTAAAAATAAATTTAACATTCTTTATATCTCTATTTTGCCTAACATATTTTTTGATATATTCTCAATCATTATACATTCAATTAAGCTCAAAATGCTCATCGAAACATTTCAAAATAAGTGACATGCCTATTTTACTCCTTGTTGTAACATGTATAATTTACTTTAGGAAGTCAAGTAACATATGAATACTATCGAAATTTATAAACAATAATGTGGTGTTTCAAAGAGGAGATAAAGGAATACAAAAATTTATATTTTTCTCTCAATAGGTTTTGAATTAAAATTAATACAAATTAACATAATAAAAGAATTGGCAAAAAATATAAAATATCAAATCGGTGGCAGATCCCTCGCAGACTGCCAAAGATTTGCCACAGGATAATTGAGAAACATATTCTTCAGTGGTAAATTCCTGGAAGATTGCTACGAATTTACCACGTAATCAACTCAAATGACAAATTCCGTTGCAAATTATCACGGATTTGCTGTGGAACCAGTAGATAAAAATAAATTTAACATTCTTTTTATCTCTATTTTGCCTAACATATTTTTTGATATATGCTCTGTCATTATACATTCAATTAAACTGAAAATGCTCATCAAAACATTTCAAAATAAGTGGCATGCCTATTTTACTCATTGTTGTAACACGTATAATTTACTTTAGGAAGTGAAGTAACATATGAACATTATCTGAATCTATAAACAATAATGTGGTGTTTCAAAGAGGAAATAAAGGACTACAAAATTTTATATTTTTCTCTCAATAGTTTTTGAATTAAAATTAACACGGTTTAATATAATAAAAAAATTGACAAAATATGTAAAAAATCAAATCCGTCGCAGATACCTCACAAATTGCCAC
>JANUWF010003177.1:0-77195 GCA_026120185.1 Voacanga thouarsii
TTAGTATAAAGTAAGGCCCATTCTCTCTCGAGTTATGAGCCTTATACTTTTAGCCCAACTAATGGATATCTCTACTTCACTAATCAAAACTAAAAGAGCATTAAAATCTACAATCCATTGCAATTTTAAAGAAAGTCATGTCTCAGTCTGTAGGCAGCATACACAATTGATCAATCGCCAAGTCCTATTCCTTTAACCCCTTTCTTAAGTTAATCAAAAGAAAGTATATAAAGTAAATCAATTGATTAAACACCCAATTTTTGACCCCATCTCTCGAAATCATTAAAAAAGGACAAATCCAAATAAACCCATCCTCACAATATAACACAAGTGATTGAATACTAGAAATAAACATCCATCAAACTAAAAAAGATTAAAAATAAAACATAATAAGGGTTTAACCCTTCAAAAACAATATAAATCCATGTAACCTAACAAAATCAAAACAAATTTATGGAGGGGAATAGAAAAACTCTTAGACAAGTAGGATCTTCTTCTTTCTTGTAGATTTCTCTTGAAGATGCTATCTTCCCCTTCAATGAAGACCTTGGTTTTCCATTTTGTGCCTCCTTAGTGCTACCTAGGGTTTTCTATCTTGTAAATTGTGTTCAAATATGTCACAAAAGGGCTACTTATACTTTGCACTTGAAAAAATCTAAAAATTGCAGAACAAGGGATTTGTGGGAATTAAACCGACGCCTATTAAGATGTACTACCCGATGCTAGTTTGCCTACTCCTTTTTAAAGATCTAGTTACTAACCAGCGCTCGTTAGGTCACCATGACTGGTGCCAGTTACTTCCAGTAGTTTGGGTCTTCAAATATCTGAATTGAACTGGTGATTGCTGGTTATGTCCTTTGAAGATCCTTAACAAAATTTTCACCTTATTTCTCCAACAAATCTTTTTCTCAAGCTATCTACATCAAACAAGGTGAAAATAGGGGAAGTGAGTAGCCATCGATTTATTAATTCTAAGCAATTACAACATAAATAACAAGAAATTATGTAAATTTTAGGCACTTATCACTCTACAGCACTTAAACTTTTACTTGTCCTTTAGTACATTACGAAAAACAATAAGCACCACAAGCAAAAATTGGATTTTTGGCAATAATGACAATTATGATAAAGATATATAATTTTTTATTTTGTGATGAAAATTCAATTTAATATTATCAAACCAAGCTATACTCATCGAAACTCATTATTTAACTTGATAAAATCAAAGCCATCAAAGTTAAATTAAATAGGTTTACACTCATTCGATGTACTCCACCTCATTCCTTAGGTCAAGAATACAAACCAAGCGATTCATATAAGTGAGGAAAAATGAACTAACATAAGTTCTATAACTTCCAAGCTACTGCAATCATAAGTAGTAAACAAAGGATTGGTCCATATGCTCACTTTTGTAGGTAATGTAATCACTTAATAAAGATAGATGAATAATGATTTTCAGCTTTTACATTACCCTCTTTAGAAAATCATTTTCTTTTGGCAAGGTAATGCAAATGTCTAATAGAGATATGTAAATAATGATTTTCACTTTAGCATTTCCTTACTCCATTCTCTTATTTATTTTTTTGTCTCAATCTTCATTTACTTAAACCGAAAGTAAGTACTAGCTAGAAGATCATAGAATATAAATAAATCAAAATTCGCTACTTATACGAAATCACAACATCTTCATCAATTCACAAGAAGCAAAGTGTCACAACATTTACTAAGACACAAACGAGGTAAATTCAATTCCTCAAAACTTGGTCTATATCACATCGAATATCCCACTTTACCTAAAAATATCCTAATCAAGACAAACCTCATACCAAATTTTCATACAAAGAGAAAAAGTATAGCAGTCTCAAAAAAGTTAAAATATACACACACAAAAACCCTATTTTTTACGTTAGAAAGCATAACACTGAGTATAAAATAATGAATATTTGTAAAGAGTAAAGTTTAAATGTATCACCCCCTAAATACATAGCCTAAACGAGCTAGGGATATAGCCACATCTTTCAGACTAGGGGTTTTTATAACACGGTAGAGTAAAATGATAGAAAAAAAACAAATCCCTAGCACTTAGACTTAAATTACATCTTGAAGGAATCCGTCATGATCGATAAAATATAAACTCTAAGTTTGGCTAATAGAGAATCTAATTAGCCGAACAAAATTAATGATAATGAATGTATCAAGACCTATCGCTATTACAAAACAAAATTTCAACTCCCAGTCTTGATAAACTTGTATCCTCCTGATAACGTGATTAGAAAAAAATTGTGAGATTATAGATAACCTCAATAAGTTCGAGATATGTGGTCATGGCACAATTTTTAAAATAAATATCATGATGCATAAATAAAAATAATTTGAACGGATATGTTAATAATAAAATTTACTTTTATGTGAAATCTAATTTTTGGGGAAATGATTTAGTATATTATATTATTCTATTGAAACAAAATTTTCATTGGATAAAATGCTAATTGCACAACATAATTCTTGAACAGATTTTTCGTTTATACAAAGTTGTGAATGCAATTTTCCATATCGTGTATCATTATGATACCACATCAGGAAATTTAGTCCTGATATGTCCTAAGTGCTAAGGTATAACTAATGCTAAAAATAGCATGTAGGGTGTATATCCTACCAAAAGAATACCCCCAAACATTTCTCTCGTCTAATCCATTAAGCGGATGTCCCACGTCCGTCCTCTGATTTTTCGTACTGAAAACTATGTCACTAGCTAAGGACTCGGCCTGGTCACCTAGAATTGATACCCTATTTGGTAAAAGACAAACATGTAAAGATGGTCAATCTTCCGAAAGTTTCTCCTAAACTAACACAAACTAGTCCTCGAACCTCGCGTATTGAGTGCTCAATGTCTAAGTTTGATGTGGTTTAGGAAATTCCAATTCTGATTTGGAAAATAGAATTTCATTTCTAAAAAAGAAAACATTATTCCTATCATAGATATTCCACTTTCCCAATCTCAGTCTGATCAAAGTTTAAAACCATAATTTTCTCCCAAGATTTCCAAAACCAAAATCCTTGTATCCATTTAGGCAATTTATTCAAGGCATAATAACTTATTATTCACCATTTGCTTTGTAACAGCAATAATAATTGGACCAATTATAAATAAAGTTCGTGTCATGATTTTCACAATATTTGCATGCATGACAATGCATAAATTTAACATGCATATGTTTTTATAACGTTTAATGCATGGCTCCATATATATATGTAATACTTATGAGGGGACTTTATAAAAATTATTCATGCCTAAACATATCATAAGAATTTATGGATGAACTTACTTTTCATGTATAGACAATTATCTAAAATGGCATGCTCATAATTTAATACACAATGTTTATAGCATGGACATAAACCATTTTATGAATTTTTGACAAAATAATATAAGTGCATATATCTTGCATGAAATAATTGTAGTGAGAGTTAAGGATTTACAAGTTCTAAATGAATTCACATATCAATAGACTTTGATGGAAATGCAAGGACTTACCTTGTCCAAGTTTGGTAAAATGTTTTCACTGAAATCAAATTCTTGCTCCACTTCCTCCTCCTAAGTCCTCCATGCCTAACATCTATATAAAATATAGGAATTAATTTTCTAGGGAATTACTTAGGTCTTAAGTAATCCAAAATGGTTAGCGACAAAGCTTAATTAATTCTAATTATAAGGCATCCCATCAAGAAATTGAATAATCTACTAAAGCATCCAGAATTCATATAGTATAGAATTCTCCGATTTCCTTATTAACACTAACGGCCAAATAAAGCTCTAATTAACATGCAAAACCTTAATTATACATGAAAACCCTACTTAACTATGCTAACCCTAATTAGCCATGCATGAATTATGGATGCTTTAGTAGCCATACAAACCCTATGTTGCCTATAGAAAAAGATATGACTTTCTCCAAAATTGCAATGGGTTATTAATTTTAGTACTCCTTTAGGTTTGATTAGTGAGATATAGATATCCATGAGTTGGGCTATGGGTAGAAGACTCAAAACTCGACAGAGAGTGAGTTTTATTTGAGACCAACACTTTTGGAGCAAGATTTGGATTTCATTTTGGCTAATTTGGGTATTTGATGTTAAGTTTAATTTGGGTGTTTTCATTCGAATACATGACTTATCTCTTTTCCTTATTCCTTAAAATATTTTGAGACCTTGAGTGACCTTTCTTGAGTGTGTAGATTGGTATACGCTCGAGTTGATTCGCAATTTACTTATATAGTTCGATTTGCCAAATAATGAAATGAGAGCAAAGTAAGGGTACTGATCACTTACCTTGGGATTCTTGAATACTTACCAATTATAACTCTATGCTACATGATAATTATACTTTCCTATGTGTTGTGTGAGTAATTTTGTTATTTTAATTCAAAACTTGATCATTTTTGGTGATTTTGAGATAATAAGAGAAGTATATGCGCACGAAGCACGCATCGGGGATAAAGTTGACGAATTCAAATTCATTTTAGTGAATCTTGACCATTAGTTGTATAAAAAAATAAATAAATAAATAAAGAGAAGAATGAGCCATTCATATTAGCAAATCAAGTGGAACAAGTTCGATATTCTCCTTGTCCCAAAAAAAAGAGACTGGCATGTGGTAATACCAATAATGAGTAGCTATAACTGATGTGTGAATTTTGGGTGTATAAAAATCATTAAATTTAAATCCATCCATTAACCAAGTTTTAATTAAAATATTAATATCAAATTACACATATGAGCAAGTATACTCATCGTAAGTATAATATAGGGAATTAACAAGCATCGATCCTCAAAGGAACAAGTACACACTAATCATTCTTCATTTATTGTTTAACAGAACTAATAAAGTGATAAGATGATAAAAAGAAAATAAAGAAATATGTACAATTCAAGGATGTAGGAATATGTATTTTAGACAACTATCTTAGAAAATATGATAATGAACCACTTAGCAGCTATTTCAATTAATCATCATCTTGGCATTATGAAGGAATTAAAATAGAGTTCAATCATTCCCCAAGTCATAAACTCACTATCTCATGATTAAATTAGCACATTTCCCAATCAAACCAACATAACCAAAAAGATGCATAAAACACATCCTTCAACAATTATCCCTATACTCTATGTGATAATAAATATGAAATTAGCCAATAATCCTATACTCTAGGCGAAATTAACTAATATTTGATTACTTCAGTTCTTTGTCTTAACTTCATTTCCTAAGTTTGTTAAAAAATAACAAATATGAAATTATTAAAATTAAATAAACTCCTAACATCGTTTCCCAATTAAATTAGAATCAAATCTAACTTTATTAACTCTTCAAAAATTATAAGTAATCAAACACCAAGAAAGATAGAAAATTGATCAATTAGCTAAATTAATCCAAAAATGATGAATCCTAAAACAATGTCAAATTACAATGAAAATATTAATTACATTATTATTGTATAATAAAAGAACGAAGGTAAAATAAAGAACTCATAGACAAGCCCTTATTCTCTTATTTGAAACCCTTCTTGAATAATGCTCCTTGAATGATGAATCTCTCATTCTTTGAGTGATTGGAAACTTTGATCTTTGGATTCACTCATTTCTCTTATATTTTTCTTATCTTTATATGCTTCCTTGATACCAAAATTCATGGCTTGAGAAGTCTTGGCCAAGTAGAATTTGAAAAATACTAAAATCTTTTGAAAGATACCAAATTCATACACAAAATCACCATTATACAGGTTGGAGCAAGCGCTGGGTCACTTCGACCCACCTAGTGCCAGGTACATTTTGGTTCGCTCCTTATATATGCTCTTTTTTTTCTAGAATGGTCCTGACACTTGGTGCACTAGCTTGACCTGGAGCCAGGTCAAGGCTGGAAATTTTCACTTTTTATTCGAAATCTCTTAAACCCTACACAAATATATCCAAAACACTTTTCACAAGAAAAAAATCAAATAAGAAGGAATATTCCTAGTTATTACTTCAAAAGTATCTCAAATTAATTTCAAATAATTAGAAAAATAGTGATAAATTTAACCCCTATCGCATTCCGCCACACTTAAGCTTTGTTTGTCCTCATGCAAACAAGAATTAAAGCACTTAAGCAAATGCTTTTGAACAAGTCAAATCAATTCATCAACTTTTTCTTGAGCAAATTCATCCATAATAAAGCAATAATCTTCTTCCAACCTTAAAGAGAAACTCGTCATTCATTCAACCCTTTCAAAACCTTGTAAACTCATGTATTAACCAAACAATCCCAAAGCCATCAAAGTTAAGTTAAACAAGCTTATATCTAGTACAAGAAAATCATCATACTCCTTAGGCAAAAGCATAGATAATATAAGTCATACAAGTTAAGCCATTTAACCAATTCAAGCATTATAAACTCAAATTTACACAACACAAGTTAGTGAAATATATAAGAAAAATGCTCAATTCTTTTTTTTTTCGATGGCTTAGGGAATTAATAGCCTCAAGTGAATGGATTTCTCTTCACGTACCGTATTAGCCCACTTATAGTATCATCATTTTTTCAGCATTTCTTCTTTCTTGCCTTTTTTTCTTTTTTTGCCTTTTTGCCTTTGAGATAGTCTCAATAGAGTACACTGAATTATACTTGCTACTTCTCTCCATAATAACCTCCCTTTCAGCAAAAATGTCTTTTTTTTTTTCATTTTTTCTCAAAGATAAAAGTATTTTTTTTTTCAACTCAATTTTTTCTTATCTCACATAACAATTGTTTTATTTTTCACTCATTGTTTTTCTATTTTCCTCACATTCCCTATTCACAATTCAAAGTCAAGCAAATTTTAAACCCATAATACAGGAGTTAGTCAAAAACTCTTCCTATATTCATCACATCATCTATATTCAAGCTCAAAGAATAAAATAAAACTCAAATACAAAATATAATTAAGGTTAACTTAAATTCTCAAGACTTAGCAAAATCGAATTTAATACACAAGTTTACCTTTTAATAAAAATCCAACCATAATGAATGACAAATCTATATCCCATGTTAAAAAGAAAATCATACATTCATTATAGACAAATAAGCTCAATTCAGCTCCACAATTTCTAAATTTTCAACATTTTTCAAAATTTTGAAATAAAAATTTTTCTAAATTTTTCCAAAATAGCTCAATACCAAGAAAGCACTAAGATAATTGATAAAACTTGGACAAAGAATATCACCAAACCACTCCCCTATACCTAAACTAGACAATGTCATCATTGGCCAAAAATTAACACATGAAAGTATCTCCAAATGGACCAAAAAAGATAAAGGAGGTAGAAGGTTAAGCAATACTCCCCAAGTGTAATAGAGCTCCAATAAATATTAAAACTTGGAATAGAGAGAAAAGCTTGTCCAAGAGGACTTTATTCTGACCTATAAAAGAAAATACAAATAAAAGCATAAGGAAAATAATAACAAAATAAAGCCATGCCTAAATAAAAGAAAACAAACTAAAGAAAAATACTTATAAAAATCCTAACAAAGCAAATAAAGAGACAACTTACTCCCCCACAAGATGGAAAATATTTTCCTTATTTGGGAGGAAATAACACCTAACAACTCCAAACATAAAATAAAGATACAACTCTTTCCACTAATATGGGAAATATTAATTGTAATGAATGTAAATGCATGACCCCCCGTCCATAACACTTTTTTAGATATACAAATAAAGTTTCCAACACAATGATGTAAATTATGTCTAAACAATGTGTACACATTATAATCACTAATTATCCCTTCAAAAGATTTTACACAATGAAAACTCCCATTTGAACCTAGTAGTGTAGATCTTAGAGATGTGAACAAAAAATCCTTACTTTCCAAGGCATGACCTACACTAACTACGTTACCTCCCTTTAAATGGGGTGAAGGGTAGAAATTAGGACAATCTTCTAATGACTTCTTAGGAGGAAGCTTTGAAAAATTCAACTCTTTGAGGTATGTTAAACTCAACACATTATCATTGGCATCCTTATGCTTCATGGATTCAAAGGTACTGGAGTGCATCCCTTGTTTTTCTGCGATTTTCAATGCCTTGTTTGGAGTCTCCTCAACCAACTTTGGTAGATGTATTCATTTAGAGCACATTCGTTGAGATGACTCTTCAGACCCCCTAATGGATGTGTTTGTATTGGCAACAAAAAAAATTTATTGAAGCTTCAATTGACATCTCAGTAAAAGCATTAATAGGAGCTTGCAACCTTGCCAACGTATCATCATTATAGCTCTTTTGATTTTTTGCCCATGAATGATTCTTCATGACAATGTTGTAAACCTCAGACAAAAATCAAATAAAAAATAAAAATAATAAAAACAAAGAAAAGAAAAACACACACATTAAATATATTCACAAACTACCTAAATACAAAAGTTAGTAGTATTTACAAATACTACATGAACTAAGCTAGTCAATTAAGTCACACAATATTACAAGCAACAAGATATAGCGCCTATTTACATAGAGAACATATATACATATTTATGTATAGACATATATACATGGCTAAATCAATGAAATCTAAGATTTCATGATATTGCTCCCCGGCAATGGGACCACTTGATGTGTAAATTTTTGTATATAAAAATCATTAAATTTAAATCCATCCCTTAACCAAGTTTTCATTAAAATATTAATCTCAAATTATACATACGAGCAAGTATACTCATCGCAAGCATAGTATAGGGAATTAAGTGTATCGATCATCAAATGAACAAGTACACACTAATCACTTTTTATTCATTATTTAACCAACCTAATAAAGTGATAATATGATTTAAAAAAAATAAAAAAATATATACAACTCAAAGATGTAGGAATATGCATTTTAGGCGACTATTCTAAAAAACATGATAATGAACCATTTAGCAACTATTTCAATTAATTACCATCTTGGCATCATGAATGAATTAAAATAGAGTTCAATCGTTTTCCAAGTCATAAACTTACCATCTTATGATTAAATTAGTAGATTTCCCAATCAAATCAACATAACAAAAAAAAAAATGCATAAAACTTATTCTTCAACAATTATCCCTATACTCTAGGTGATAATAAATATGAAATTAGCCAACAACTCTATACTTTAGACGAAATCAACTAATCTTTGATTACTTTGATTCTTTGTCTTAACTTCATTTCCTAAGCCTGTTAAGAAATAACAAATATAAAATTAATAAAATTAAATAAACTCCTAACATCGTTTCCCAAGTCAATTAGAAGTAAGTCTAACTTTATCAACTCTTCCATAATTACAAGTAATTGAACACTAAGAATGATAAAAAAAAATAATAATAATCAAATAGCTAAATTATTCCAAAGACCATGAATTCTAAAATAATGTCAAATTATAATGAAAACATTAATTACATCATTATTGTAAAATAAGAAAACAATGATAAAAGAAAGAACTCACAGATAAGCCCTCATTCTCCTCTTTGAAAACCTTCTTAAATAATGCTCCTTGAATGATGAATCTCTCATTCTTTGAGTAATTGGAAACTTTGATCCTTGGATTCACTCCTTTCTCTTGTGTTTTTCTTGTCTTTATATGCTTCCTTAATACCAAAATTCGTGGCTTGAGAAGTCTTAGCCGAGTAGAATTCAAAAAATACCAAAATCCTTTGGAAGATACCAAATTAGTGCACAAAATCGCCACTATACAGGTTAGACCTGGTGCCAGGTACATTCTAGTTTACTCCTCACTTGTGCTCTATTTTTGCTCTGTTTTTCAAGAGTTGTCTTGGCGCCTGGTGCACTAGCTTGACCTGGCACCTGCTCAAGGTTGCAAATTTTTACTTTTTGATTGAGATCTCTTAAATCTTGCACAAAATCATCCAAAACACCTTCTACAAGTAAAATATGAAATAGGAAGGAAAATACATAGTTATTACATTAAAAGTATCTCAAATTAATCTCAAATAACTAAAAAAATAGTGATGGATTTAGCCCCTATCAATAACTATAATGCGTTAGATTTGGGTTATAAAGTCATGCAATTTTAAGTCCAATCCCAATTAAGTTTTAATTAAAATATTAATGTCCAAATCGCACATATGAGCAAGTGCACTCATCATTAAGCATAGTATAGGGAATTAATGAGTATTAATTCTTAAAGAACAAGTACAAACTAGTTACTTCTCATTCACTATCTTACCCACTAATTAGAGTGATAAAGAGTGAAAATAAAAATAAAGATTAAAGTTAAAATATATACACAACCCTTAGAGAGAAAAATATGAAATTAAATAGTTATTCTTAAAAACATGATATGAACTGTTTAGCACTTATCACAATCAATCATTGTCTTGGTATTGTGAAGGAATAAAGATAGAATCCACTTCTTTCCCAATCTATAGAATCACTATCTCTGGATTAAATTAGCAGATTTCCCAATCAAACCAACATAACCAAAAAGATGCATTAAACTTATTACTTATGAATATCCTTATACTCTAGGAAATATAAACATGAAATTAGCCAATGACCCTGTGCTCTAGGTGAAATCAACCAAATTTTGATTACTTAAGTTCAATTCTTAATATTCTTTCCCAATCCAGTTAAGATAACAATTATAGAATTAATTAATTTGAACTCAATTCAAACTTTGTTTCCCAAGTCTATTAGAAAGGAAATTCAACTTCATTAATCCACCAAAGAAAAACAAGTAATCAATCACCAAGAACAATAATTAATTGATCAAAGACTACATAAATTACAATATCATGAATCTGAAAATAACATCCAACTTCAATTAAAACATTGATTTCATCATTGTTCGAGAAAAAAAGAAAACAAGATTTTAGAAAGAACTTATAGACAAGCCCCATTCGTCCTCCTTTGAAGACTTCATTGAAACAATGCTCCTCGAGTGATAAATTCTTCTTCTAATGAGTAACTTCAGATTTTATCCTTGAATTCAACTTTTTTGTACATGAAAATAGCATGATTGAAAGAATTAACCCTCTATGTACCTACATGTTTCTAAGATGTTATTGGTTTATATTTATAGTTGCAGAGATTTCCTGAAAGTCCAAAAGTCTGAAAAAGTAATTTCTAATTTCAATTCAAAAAATTTTGTAAGCTGCAATACTTCCACCGACACAAGACAGCATTGAATCGGCCACGGCTTGCTTCTAGAAAAGTTTGGTTTTGTTTGCTCCAAGCCTGTCCAAGTCTCATGCTAGGCGGGCACCAGATGCATTATTTTTGTGATACCCCCAATCCCACTTGGGATTGGAATGAGCAGTGTGAATGATATATAAGGATAGGCCAAATTACCCATTATCAATTTCAGATATCTATTTTGGCCCAGTGAGTATGCACGGCCAAGTAGTTGATAGTAGGTGTTGCCAAACCCATAATCGTGCTACCGGGTTTGCAAGCATGGGGTGTGACAATTTCCCTTGTGATTATTTGTCTCACACACAAGGTGGTCTAGGGATGATAGTAGCCTTGCCAAGGCTTCACTGTTCTTTCACAAGCCTTCTTTTCTTGATCAAGGCGGTCCAAGGATGAAGCAAGCCATGGACTGCCCACCACTTTTATTCACTAAGCCATTCGTTGTTCATTTGTATAGCAAGTGGCTCGGTTGGCTTGGCTAGCATGGCTTGATTTCTCTTTTTAACTTCCATAACTTGCTCTGCTTCCTCTGTTTTTGGCTTTTAAATATAGCTTTCATTGCTTTTCTTCAATATCTCCATTTTAGCTCCTTTTTTTTCACCTATTTTTGTGCAATTCTCACAAATATTCCTCAAATGTTAATTTATGTTTATGTGGTATGAGTTTAATGCATCTTTTGGTTGCTTTGGTTTGATTGGAAAATTTGCTAAATTAATCAAAGGATAGTGGTTTCATAGATTGGAAAAAAAGTGGAATCTACATAAATAAGTTCATGACTTGAGAAACGATTAAATTTTTCTTAAGTTCCTTCATGATGCCAAGATGACAATTGATTGTGATGAATGTTAATTGATTCAATATTATGTTTTCAAGGTAATTGTCTAGTTATATAAAATTGCATCCTTGAGTTGTAGCTATTTTTATCTTTGTTTATTTTCATTTTTATTCTCTTCTTATTTTATTGGCTAAACAATAAATATTTGGATAAAGTTAGGTGGGAGTCTAAGTTCTCGTAGATTCGATATTTTCTATTTTCTATACTATACGATGGGTATACTTACTCATATGTGTGGATGTTTTAATTAAAACTTAATTGATTATGTAATTTATTGGTAATATTTTCTACACTAAAAAATACACATCACACGGGCTTAATGATCTTCTCAGCCGCTTGGAGCTCTTTCATAAGCTCCATGGGATTTATATCTAACT
Organism: Voacanga thouarsii; assembly: GCA_026120185.1. Taxonomy (NCBI): domain Eukaryota; kingdom Viridiplantae; phylum Streptophyta; class Magnoliopsida; order Gentianales; family Apocynaceae; genus Voacanga; species Voacanga thouarsii. The sequence continues at coordinate 12,393 of JANUWF010003177.1, forward strand.
TGTTCATATTCTAGTTCAATTTGAAATGAAAATATGAATTAGGCAGTTTCAAGAACTATGTCAATTTGGCTCTCAGGATCTATCATTGCGCCTATGACCTCGGCCTCATCGAAGTAGGCAATCATCTTGAACAGATGTTCTCAAACCATTGCCCCTTCAGTCATTCTAATGTTCATGATTGCCCTAAGAGTTTTCTGCCTTGTGGGCCAGCTCTTGTCAGCAAACATGGAACACGATAACAAATCTATATCATACGCAGTGGCCATCTGCTCATGCTTAGATTGGAGCACACTAGCCGATGACATGGAAGCCAACATATAGCATTTAGCCATCTCATCAGCTTTCTTCTATGCTTTCTTGGCCTCTCACTCCTAATCAATAGATTCTTCCCAATCTCAAGACAGGGATCCGTAAGAATATACTTGTACTCCTCGATAGTGAGTGCTATTTTCAAGTTCCTCTTTCAGTCCACATAATTTGAGCCCGTCAACTTATTCTCCTTGAGAATTATTAACAATGGATTGAAACCAGACATTTATGAAATATTACAAAAATACATTCATTTAGTTTGCAAGAAATAAAAATGCACATTCTTTACATTAATTCGTTGATAATAGATAACTCTTAAAACCATTATCACTAATATAAATAGTTTGGCTCTTAGAAAAGCTAACAGAGCTTCATAGGAAGATTAATAGCATTCTAAGTTAAGTGTATAACTATCACGAATCAAGACTTCCTAAAATAGGTAATAGTCTAGAAAAAGTTTCACTGATAGGATAGCCACTAATTGACACCACCTATGGGCAATTTAATGCTAAAAACCTCTAACGTAGATTGGTCGATCCTAGCAAATACCCTAAGTTTTTAATTTTACTCTTCTATTAGTTCTAGATACTTTTGGAAATCCATCCTATAAGGGTCATGCTTAGAATGACACGAGGAAATCCACTATCTCTAATGAGAGTTGTGATGGAAGTTATTGGGTCATTAGAACCCCTCTCCTACTTAATCTTTTATTGAAAATACAGTTTTCAGCCAAAAATAATTTTCATAATCTTATGGTTTTATTAACTTTAGTAAAAATCTAAAATTCAGTATTACTCTCTATATCAAGGATTAAATCATTTGAGAGAATAAACTATGAATTTATTTTACTATTCTAAGTTAATAACTAAGAAAAACTTTATTAGATAACCTTAAATTCAATATTATTCTCTATGTTAATGATTATATCATTTAAGAGAATAAACTATGAACTCTTTTATTTTTTAAAGTTTCTTAGATTAAAACTTTTATCAAAGACCTTCTTATCTACTATGACTTTGGTCTCATAAGAACTCGAGCATTTGATCACAAAAACAAAATAAGCATGATAACAAAATTAAAATTTTTCATGCTCAAATTATTCATTTATTCCTAAGTGACCAAACAATGGATTAAACATCAAGAATTATGATCTTGTTTAATCCTAAAGTGGTTGCATCCTTTAAGATTCATTTTCATGCAAAAATATTCATCTATAGATAAATAAAACTATTGTAGAAAATTAACCTCATACAATGGTTTCAAAACATGATTACATCAAGGAAAAATTGAGGTATAGAACTCCAGCAGTGCTCTCCCTTTTCTTGGACAAAATTGCGCGCATCTGCCTTTGGGCAGAATGGACCTATCGTCTGGTCCGTTGGGCCCACCTAGTGCCAGGTCCAATCTGTTTCTCCAAAAACTCCAGCTGGGTAGAGTGGACCTAGTTGTTGGTCTAATCAGCCCACCTGGCACTGGGTCAACTCTCGAGTTGGTCGATTTCTAGAAAAATCCAGCTTTTCAACCACTTTTCACCCCTTAAAAATTCCAACAATCACGTTCTTTGGTCCCTAAGATTTATAGATTAAAAGAATACAATGAAATGCTAAACCATATATAAAAAACATGCCATTACAAGTGCCTATGCCTCTAACCCCGAGACATACAACGAATCTACTTAAAACAAAAAAAAAAACAATGGAAAAACCATTAGAATACATGACCCGACACCTCTAACCGCAAGGCGTATATGAACTCTAGAAACCAATGTATGAGGGATCACATGAAATCACCAAAGATTCATTTTTAATAGTAAAGAAACCACATTTTTCTAGTTTTAACCATAGTACATGCTTCTAAATGAAAATCATATCTCTGATACCACTTGAAAGAATCGCAAAAAACTATCGAAGGAAAACGCAGCAGAAAATTTTCAATTTTTCGAGCTACGTCTAGGAGAGAGCACTTACTTTTCTTGTTTGTCGTAGATTAACTAACAAGGGGCTAGGTTGCACTGGAACCTCTTGCGTTGGAAGAGGAGAAGGAGGCATCTGCTGTTCAACTGGAATTCCCACCAGTCTTCTACTCCTACGCATTAAGTGTCTCCAAGCTTCTTCTCTTCGTCTTCCATCTACCTTGGCCTAGGCGTTAGCTTGGTGAGAGATCCTTTCTTGGATAAAATCACTCTACCATAGAGAAGAAAGAGAAAAAACGTGGAAGAGAAAACAAGAGGAGATGGCACACTAAAAAATTACACAACGTATTTTTTTCCCCTACATATTTCGGCCAGCCATAGGGCTTCCAAAGCCCTAATGGCCAAAATCACCAAGCCCAATTGGGCTAGCTGTTGTGCTAAAAAAATAGTGCAAGACTGACTCAATCTTCTTAATTAATTAATTATCTTTTCTGGGCCTCAATAAATACCTATGACTAAGTAATTAATTCTAGTTGGATTGTTAATATATTTCAACATATATTAGCCCCATTAATTAATTTATCCCAACCCAATTCTCTTAATTAATTAATTATCTTTTTCAGGTCTTAACAAAACCCATGACTAATTAATTAATTATAATTGGACTCTTAGAAGAAATTTTATTTCTCTTCCAAATAATTATCTATTAAGTTCAGATTGTGTCTAAACAACACTAAGGTAACTTGAGCTACTCTGGGGACCAAAAGACATATTATTCATAGATACTAAAATGATCAAAATGCCCTTACTATTAAATAGCCGTATTTTATCATTTTAAATATTTTCATTTATCACCATATGAAAATATTGACCCCAAGACTAATATTGCTAAAGCAATATCTCCGACCTACAGGTTAAATGATAGAAATACCCCTCTATGTAACAATCATCAGTGAGACAGGATAAATATACTAACACCCATCTCAAAGACATCCACCATCCTTAGATCTCTAGTCTAACAATCCATGACTCACTTGAATGTACTTGCTTATCATTAGAAGCTACCCAAAAGCATACATTCTAGAGTTACGTTCCCAAGGCCCTAGATCATTAGATTAACCTGGACAATCACAAGGGGGTAATTTAACTTCACTAAGTGAAGCATAGAAACTTTGTTGCATATGTCTGTCTTAATTAACTAGAGTAATACACCCAACATACAAGAATATTGATCTCACAAAAGAAATCTCACCCACTATACATCAAAGTATAAAACTTTAGCTTCGCCAACCACCAACTCATACTCAAGGATGAAGGTATCCATCCACACTGTAGCAGTAATAGTCTAGTCTTTATAATTATAGTACTTTAAAAGGGACCACTATTATAGGTCCAGTGCTACATATTCGAAAAATACTTATACTTATGATGTGAGTGAACTACTCACTTATTTAAGGTAAACCATTCCTCATTAGAAATCATGGCATAATAGTCTTACCTTGATGAAATGTCCAGTTCCATCAAATGACTAAGAACTTAATTTTACTTGTATGACAAGTACTCATGGTCTATACCTTACTGTGAAGAACAACCCAACACATAAACCATTACTTATCGTACTTGGACCTTTAAATATGCAATAATATAAGAAACAAACTAAATTAAATGAATAAATATTTTATTACAATACATTTATATAGAATACATAGTGTTTGAGGGCATACTTTCCAATAAGTGCCTCCTCTTCTTGCGGCTTAGACATGCCAACTTGGCAACGTCTTTTAGTTTAACCCATGTATCCGTTGTAACCACAATGATGGAGAACCTATTCAGTAATGACATTGTGAGTAGTAGTAGTCTCTACAAATTCACCTTCCATACAAATTCCAAAAACATGTAAAACCTATGTAATTACCAGGGGAAGATCAATTGCTTTGGAAGCAAGGCCATAAGCCGTTACTTCTTGCAGAGAAGTTAGAAACAAAGGGCAAGGGGATAGGTAATTTATGAAGCAATTTATAAAGGATATAGACATCAAATTACTCTAGCTTCATGCAAACTACTCACTCGAGAAAAAACATTTAAGCACAAAAGATGCATAATAACTCTCAAGTGAGGAGCAAGATTATTGTTAGAAAAAAAGATATAACCACTTTTAGATGTTCTAAACCTCAAACCCAATTCATTACAAGTAGCATGTAAATCCCATTTAGGTTCAGAAGCAATTTTCTTATTATGATAATCAATTTCTATTCACGGACCCCTATTAGGAATTCTCAAGATCATTGCCAAACTACGCCTATCCAAGTCCACGAATGTATCCTTTATCGCAACTTTTATCTTCCTAAGGTGCCTTTTCTTTTTATCCTGCATGTTAACATAATGGTAATGAATTTGGTGAATGGAAGAGAGTTAGAGGTGAAAATACAAAAATAAATTGTGGATGAAGAGAAAAGTAGGTGGAGATTTGAAATTTGGTGGGAAAATTGTTGAAAGAGTGAAATAAAATAAAGAAGAGGGGCGGATATAGTGCCTGCAGTGAAGAGGAGCAAAGAGGATGGAAAGCAAGTGATAGAAGAAATAGAAAGAAGGAACTAGGAAAAAAAAAAAAAGGAATTTTGGGAGAAAAAGGAAAAAAAAAGGGAATCTGGTGGAAAAGGAAAAGAAGAAAACAAAGCAACGGTCATCTAGGAAGGACAAAGGAAAAAAAAAGAAAAAGAAAAGAGAAAAGAGAAAATAAAAGGAAAAAAGAAACAAAAGGAAAGGCCGGCTATTTTTGGTCAAAAGTTGGCCATTTTTTTAAAATACATACAATAAAACAAAATTACATGCCCCATACACAAAGCCGAGCTAGGCTTGATGAAAGTCATGGTCCATGAGTCATTATTTTTTATTTTTTTCCGACTAAAAAATAGACTCTTTTTTTCTTCTTTTTTTAAAAATAAATAAAAAATAAAAGCTAGTGTAAGTTAATGCATGAATGCAATATGTTTAAAAGAAAAAATGCACAAAATAAAAATTAAATTAAACAACGAAAAATTAGCTGGAAATAAAAAAAATAAACAAATAAATTCGTCGTGTCTAAAATATCATGTGATCTAGCGCAATATAAATGAAGTTCAAAACCTAAAAAATAAAAAGAGTTAGTATTAACTCAAAATTTATGATGTAATAATTATTAAATATTATAATACAATTAATACACATATGAATATCGAGTTAGTCAAATTAAATAGGTAAATATACAATATATACAAATGTACAAAAACAAGTTAGTAATTATGAACATGTCTCTACCTATTTACATATTTACAAAAAACATATATAAATATAGACATATAAACATGGTTAAATCAATGAATTTCAAGTTTTCATGATATTGCTCCCTGACAACGGCACCAAAAACTTGATGCATTAGATTTGGGTTATAAAAATCATGCAATTTTAAGTCCATTCCAAATCAAGTTTTAATTAGAATATTAATCCCGAAATCACACATATGAGTGAGTGCACTCATCATTAAGTATAGTATAAGGAATTAACAAGTATCGATCATCAAGAAACAAGTACACACTAATAATTTCTCATTCACTGTCTAGCCTACTAATTAGAGAAATAAAGAGTAAAAGATAAAATATATACACAACTCTTGGAGAGAAAAACATACATAATTAAATAGTCACTCTTAAAAACATGATATGAACTATTTATCACTTATCACAATCAATCATTGTCTTGCTACCATGAAGGAATAAAGACAGAATCCACTTCTTTACTAATCCATTGAATCACTATCTCCTGATTAAATTAGCAAATTTTCCAATCAAACCAACATAACCAAAAAGATGTATTAAACTCATTTCTCATAAATATCCTTATGCTCTAGGCAATATAAACATGAAATTAGCCAATGACCATATGCTCTAGGTGAAATTAACTAATCTTTGATTACCTAAGTTCAATTCTTATTTTTTTCCCCCCAATCCAATTAAGATAACAATTATAAAATTAATTAATTTGAACTCAATTCTAATTTCATTTCCCAAGTCCATTAGAAAGGAAATTTAACTTTATTAATCCTCCAAAGAAAAATAAGTAATAAAATACCAAGAACAATAATTAATTGATCAAAGACTAAATAAATTATAATATCATGAATCTGAAAATAACATCCAACGTCAATTAAAAAATTAATTTAATCATTGTTCAAGAAAAAAGAAAACAAAGTTTTTAGAAAGAATTCATAGACAGTCCTTCTTCTTCCTCCTTTGAAGACTTCCTAGAAACAATACTCCTCGAGTTATGAATTCTTTTTCTAATGAGTAACTTCAGCTTTAGAATTCTTCTTCTAATGGACGAATCCGAAAATAACATCTAACTACAATTAAAACATTGATTTCATCATTGTTCAAGAAAAAACAAAACAAAGGTTTTAGAAAGAACTCATAGACTAGCCATCTTTTTCCTCATTTGAAGACTTCCTAAAAACAATGCTCCTCGAGTGATGAATTCTTCTTCTAATGAGTAACTTCAGGTTTTATCCTTGACTTCATCTTTCTAGTACATGAAAAGATTAAAGGATTGAAAAAATTAACCCTCTATATACCTACATGTTTTTAAGATGTTTTTGGCTTTTATTTATAGTTGCAGAGATTTCCTAAATGTTCAAAAGTCTGAAGAAGTAATTTCCAATTTCAATTTAGAAAACTTCGTAAGCTGGAATAATTCTACTGACTTAAGATAGCATTAAACCAGCCGTGGATCAAAGTTCTTGGTCCAGCTGTGGCTTGCTACTGGATAAGTTTTCTTTTGTTTGCCCCAAGCTAGTCCTAGGCTCATGCTCGCGGTCATCGGATGCACTGTTTCCCTTGTGATTGTTTGTCTCACACAAAAGTTGGTCTAAGGATGGCAATGGCCTTACAAAGGCTTCACTGTCCCTTCACTGGCCTTCCTTTCTTGATCAAGGCAGTCCAAGGCTAAAGCAAGCCTTGGACCGCCCACCACTTTTATTCACTAAGCCAGTCATTGTTTATCTGTCTATCTAAGTGGCTTGGTTGGTTTGGCTAGCCATGGCTTGATTTATGCTTTTAACCTTCTGTGGCTTGCTCTATTTTCTCTGTTTTTTGCTTCCAAATATGGTTTTCATTGCTTTTCTTCAATAGCTTTGTTTTACCTCCCTTTTTTTTCCACCTCATTTCCTGCAATTCACACAAATGTTCCTCAAATGTTAATTCTACACAAAATATAGCAAAGTGAGGGGAAATAATGACATTTAATCTATTGATGTATTTGGACTTGGGCATAAAAATCATACAAAAGCTAAGCACATTCCCAATCAAGTTTAAATTAAAATGTTCAATCCAAATCACACATATGAGTAAGCGTACTCATCATTAACCGAGTATAGGGTTCAAATGAGTGTCGATCCTCTAGGAACAAGTAGACATTAGTTACATTTCTTTCATTATTTAACCAACTTGATAAATTGAGAAATAAATAAAAAGGAAAATAAAATAAAAGAAATTCAAAATAAAAATATATACATGTCAAGGATGTAGATTTATGTAATTTGAACCATTGTTTAGACAACCATGCTCTTAAAGTACCCAAGCTTTATTATAACTAATTATTCTCTTGGCATCATGGAAAATGAAAGTAGACCCACTTCTTTCCCAATCCACGAATCCTTATCTTCTAGGTAACTTAGTATCACATACTCTGTCTCAACCAGTCTTACCCAAAAGATTGCATTAAACACAATTCTCTGATTAAGTCCCATTCTCAGGCAAACTTAACCCATGAAATTAACCAATTGAATTCATATTCTGGCAGACATCAATTAACCTTTAATTACTCTATTCTTAACAATTAACCCCATTTTCAGGCAAGTTAAAAGACAACAAATATGAAATCAATCAATTGAACTACCATTAACCCTATTTTCAAGCAAGTCAATGGAAAATAATCAATTAATCTTGTAATAAGCACGAGTAATCAAATACCAAGAATAATAATTAATTAATCAAAAGATCAAATATCTTTAAACATCATGAATATCTAAAACAATGTCAAATTACAATAAAACAATTAACCTATCATTGTAAAGAAAAAGAAAACAAGGTAAAAGAAAGCACTCATAAACAAGCCTCATTCTTCTTCCTTTTAAGACCTTCTTGTACAACCCTCCTTGAACTTGAAGAATTTCTCATTTGATTGAGTAATTTTCTATGATAATCAATGAATTCTCTCCTTTTTCCTTGTGTTTTTCATCTATTTATAGCCTTAGGCAGTGCCTAAACTCGTAGGTACAAAGTTCTTGGCCAAGTAGAAGTTGAAAGATACTAAAATTCCTCAGATTACCAAAAATCGCGTAGAAAAATCACAACACCGCCTTAGCTTTAAGGCATAGTCGGCGCCACCTTTGTTCTGTTATGCTTTGTTTAAATAATTTTTTCATCGTTTCGAAGTTCGTTTCAACAGTGTATGGCCGGCGCCGGTTCTATGGTCCTAGCCGGCGCCACTTCTTCTCTATTTTGTGACGTTTTTGTTTTGTTTTACCCTAAAAATCTAAAATAATGAACAAAATACCTTTCCAAGGGTAAAATCTCAAATATGAAGGAATATGACTAGTTATTGAACAAAATATATCACAAAGAACCTCAAATAACTAGGAAAAATATGACTAATTTAGCCTCTATCATTTATAAAACACATCATAAATACCTATAAAATATGTGTATAATTTACCCTTATCATGCATACTCAAAAGACAATGATCAACAAACCTTTCCGGTACAACAGTTAGATTCTTGCCTTATTTCATGCGAAGTTTTTTTTTTTAGAGTAGATTTTTTTTTGAATAAATATGACAAGGAGGCCATCAACTTGGCCTCCGTATAATAGGCTTTTTCCTCCCTACAATAGGAAAATGTGTGCGAATAGTAGGCATTTGATTTTCGTCCAGCAAAACACAAACCTTTGATGTGATTAGATAATATTGAAAGATGAGAGAAATAAAATTTTTTGCCCTGATCTAGTGCGAAGTTCGCCAAGTGATCGGCAACTACATTCCCTTCACAAAAGACATGCTTGAAAACTACATTGCAAAACTTAGGTAAAAATATCTCAACCAGTTGCCTAGTATGTAGCCCTTTCCACCTAAAAAAATGCCCCTCAGAGATCTACTGAACTAACATCTTGCTATCACTTTGAACCTGTATGTTTGTCAGACCAAGCGTCTAACACAAATGCAACCTTTTTACCAAAACATGCAATTTTGCCTGGAAACTATCTGTAATACCAAAAACCTTAGGAAATGCATGAAAAAAAATCCCCCTTATCACTTCTCACTATCCTTCTAATTGCTGAAAGTTTAGGGTTGCCTTTGCAAGCTCCATTAATGTTCAGAACAATCTTCTTTGGTTCTCCTTTCAACCAGTTGATCGCCATAATTTACTTAGGTTTAGAAGATTTCTAGGTGATAAGAAATACCTTCGAAAACTCACTAAATCCAGTAACATATTTAACTAGAAACGCCTACATGTTCATAACAAATGAGTGGACACTTGAATGATGAAGTGTAGTCAGGTTGAACTGGAGACATTCACTCGTACACTTGTACCTACATACAAAAAAAGAGCGGGGATATCGCCCCGTCTAATGGACTAGAGGTCTATATAACAAGGTACAAAATAAAAATGGCTAAATAAAATAGAAGTTTGAAATTCAAAACTAACAATCGTCTCTCAAAAGAAATACAAAGCTAAAACAGAATAAAATAAACCTCCAACTCTTATTCATCCAACCTGCTCAATAAAAGCACTCCCTTGAAATCATGATATAAAACAGTGTGAGATTGGCATCTCAATAAGTCCCGTGTGTGCGAATATCACATTAAACATTTCATGTATGCAGGTTTATCAAATCACAAAATATATTTGCAAGTCAATTTTCGTCAATAAAAAGCCATTGAGTGGAGCAAAGCTCATCATACTTAAAACAATTCTCAATAAATCGTCCACTCATCAATACCATAGATTCATAAAGTAGGGATTAGTAATGATTCAATAATAATATCAAAGTCCATATCATGATTACCATCATGATAGCATCCCAATATAACTATTCAATGCTAGACAGTGGGTAATTTGCCAACTAGGGTGAGATACTCCTCCATCTTTACACCCAACACACTGGTTGTCCAATCCGGATAAATAAAGTCCACATGAACCAACATGCTTGCTTGGACCAGTCTGACTAAGTAGTACTATCATCTCTTTAAGCAAAGTTCCTCTTCTGGAGGTAGCCTCCTGCCAGAAGACTCATTCTAACTCTCCAAGACTAGTACTACTAGCCTATCCCCACTAAGTACTCAATGCTCGCCATTTAGGTGTAGAATTATTTTCCTTGTTTTCACAATCACTGATTATCTTGTCTTTGCAAAACGTAGTTTTCACACCAAGCTTTTCAAAACTTTTTAGTCATAAAGGAAAGGAAACCATTTTTTAGTTAAAAGTTGAGATTTGACAAAATCGTTTAGAGAATAAAATATCCACATTCTAAATCCAAGTATCAAAGTATCACCATAACATTTCATCATGTTTCAATCAATATTTCATTCAATGTGCCAATCATTATATTGATACCATTTCAACATCATTGTACAAAAGACTTGCAAACATGTATGATTTAGCAAAATAGATATGCGGGGACTTACTTGAATATTCTAAATTAATCAACCAAAGCAATGCTTGTTAGCACTTTCACTTCCTGCCTTATCTAGAATCAATGATTCTATAATTAGAATCCAAATATGAATCCACTTATCTTTTCATGCATCATGAATCCCTATGATCTTATTAATCATCTAATTTATCCATAGCATCTAGATGGATTAATTCATTAAATAACCTCTATAGCTTTCCATGGTTGTGCATCTCATCATTATGCATGCTTATAATCGATTCACATCTTCTATATAATGACTTATATTATTTGTCTACCATTATCATATAATAACCATATTTGTTTCAAAAGATCTCATCTTTAATCAACATGCATTAAATCTAGGTCATCATAGTAATATCCAATCGTGTTTTACTCTATATACACCTAGTTTACAGTATTACACCATCGAACCTCATCAATTCTATCTATTCATACTTTTCATGTAAGACTTCATGCATAATAGCACCACTATAAAGTCAACTTTATTTAAATCAGTAAAGTTAAGCCACAAATTCCTCTTTGACAGCGCAACAAGAGTAATGGGGGCACCTTTGGTGCTTGGTTGAGATTATTTTGGAAAAAAGAGTTGATTAGTGGCTCTTGGACCCTTGGTTCAAAAATCTCCAACAATAGGGGAGAAGAATCAGCCCCTTGATGATTGCGATTTAGGAGAAAAGAAGAAGCATAATTGAACAAAATTTGAAAGAGGTTGAAAGGTTACTCACCTTAGGTTTAGTTTTCACTTTTGGAGAGGATTGAAGTTTGCAATGACTGAATACTTGGAGAGGGTGGCAGCTGGAATTTCATGCAATACAGGGTGCTTAGGGTTTGATTAAGGGCTTTTTTGATGAAGAGAATAGGTTAGGGTTGGGTGTTTTTGTGTTTGGAAGAGTTGCTCTTTGTTTTGGACTCTTGATCACAACAAAGCAAAAATGACAGCTTTTGTTCTTCTTGTTGTGGTGCATTTCGATAAGGTTTTGGAAGGTTTTTGTGTTTGGTTTTTGGTTGCCAATATGACAGAAATAGTGAGGGAAAATGAGGAAGAAAATGGTTGGTTTTTCGGTTCTTGTATTAGCGAAAAGAAGAGAAGAAAAATGATGGCTTTTGTGTTGTTATTTTTGGCTAAAACAAGAGGGAATTTTGATAGCAATAGGGGCTGGAATTTTTCTGTGTGAGTGTGTGCTTATGGTGGCCAAATCTAGGGTAAAAGGTGAGGGAAAATCTGGTTGTTTGCTTTTAATTGGTTGGAATTACTTAGGGTAGATTTCTCCTATATTTTAGAGAGTTTAAGTAGAACTAAATGTTCTATAAGGTGGCGGCTAAGGTTCTTGTTTTTCCAGAAATTTTAAGGCAAGAAAATAGATTATTAATTCAAGAAATAATTTAGTTAATACCCTAATTTATTTTAGACAAAAATAATTAATTAAAAGATAATCAGACTGAGAGATAAAATCTAGTTTTTATGTGATAAAACTGAATTTTCTTTCTTCTTAATTCTTAATTTTCGAAAATCACCTAATACCAAGAAATATTTATTTCAATTAAGAATTTAACATTATTTCTTTATTTCCAATTAAAACTCTTTAGGGAAAATTAATTTGGAGAAACTTTTCTTCTATTAAAAATAATAGTTAAAATATAGCTTTCAAGGTAAAGGCTTCTATATTTTATTTCCTTAGTAAATCTTTTGGATAATAACTTTAGAAAATTCCAGATGTTGAAATATTTTGAATTCCTAAAAGATTAGAATAAAATACTAACTAGAAAATAATAGGAATTTAATTTACTTTAATTCTTTTTAGCAAAAACCCAAAATAATCACATTCCTACATTTAGGAAGTGGGAAATTAAGGTGAGGGCTACCCTATTGAATTCGGCCAAGCAGAAAATAAATTGGCGGAAAAGAGTTTAATTAGGAATAAGAAGGAGAAGGTTTGCAAGAATTAGGATTTGAACTCAAATCACCAAAGAATACACACCAAGCTCTAACCACTATTCCACAATAATTCTTGTGTAAATATTCTTTAAATAAATTGTTATAAATCCAATTCAACTCACTTCATTATTCTTTCATTAATTTCTACTCTATAAGAACAAAAGCTCTACCACCTCATATAGCACAACTCTATCCAAATAAATAACTCCACGAAATATCAAACACATAAATCACATATGCTTCATAAAAATAGCTTAAGTTTATCAAATACAATATAAAATGATATGCTATGCTATGCATAACTTTCCCCATGCACTAATGGTGGTTTGGGTCAGGGTATTACATCCTCTCCCCTTTAGGACAATTTCTTCCTGAAATTAGGGCATTGCATCTTCAGAGCAAATTGGGAAATTTCCACTTCACCCAATCTTCAGTTTCCCATGTTGCATCTTGAGTACCATGATGATCCCATAAAATCTTCACCATAGATATCTACTTATTCCTTAACCTCTTGACACTATGATCCAAAACCTTAATTGGTTTCTCAATGTAGCTTAAGTCTGACTGTAGAATTAATGGCTCTTCGTTCAAAACATGCTCCAGATCAGGGTTGTATTTCTTTAACTGGAATACATAGAAATCATCATGGATTCCCATCAACCCTTCCAGTAACTCCAATTGATATGCTACATGTCCAATTTTTTCGATCCCTAGAAATGGTCCTAAGTATTTAGGACTCAATTTTCCTCCTTTAGGATGCTTTAGAATCCCTCTGCTAGACATTATCTTCATAAAAATCTGATCTCCCACTTGAAACTCCAATTCTTTTCTTCTATTGTCCGCATAACTCTTTTGTCGGCTTTGCACTGCTTTCAGTCTTTCTCTGATCATCTTTACTTTATTTACCATCTCTTCAATATTCACTTCCCCAGACTTGCTAATTTTTCCATCCTCAATCCTGCCCCAGAATAAAGGACTTGACATTTCTGTCCATAAAAACGCTTCATAAGGTGTCATTCCAATGGATGCTTAATGACTGTTGTTGTATGCCAACTCCGCATAAGGTATACACTCTAACCACTTGTCTCCAAAGTCCAATACACAGGCTCTAAGAATATCCTCCAATATCTGGATAACTCTTTCAAATTGTCCATCAGTCTGTGGATGAGCAAAAGTACTGAACTTTAGAGTCGTTTCCATTAATTCTTAAAACTTGGTCCAAAACCTTGAAGTAAATCTGGGGTCCCTGTCGGACACGATACTCGATGGTACATCATGCAATCTAACCACTTCCCGAATATAAGTCTTAGCTAGTTTTTCCGTAGAATCATTTACGTTTACTGGAATAAAGTGAGATGTCTTGGTCAATCTGTCAACTACAACCCAAATGACATCCTTCAAAGTTTTTAACATAGGTAATTCGGTAACAAAATCCATCGTCACCTCCTGCCACTTTCATTCAGGAATAGGCAATGGTTGTAGTAATCCAGCTGTCTTTTTATGTTTCACCTTTTCTTTGTAACAAGTCAGACAAGTAGAGACATATTGCACTGTATTTCTCTTCTTCCCCTGCCACCAGTAGGCCTTTTTCAAATATTGGTACATCTTCAGTTCTCCAGGATGAATAGTATACTTACTCTTGTGAGCCTCATCCATTATCTTCCTTTTCAATACTTGGTCATCCGATACATATATTCGCTCCCAGAAATATAACACTCTAGCTTCATCAGTTCGAAATTCCTTATTTTCACTTTTGGTTTCCTTCACTTTAAGAGTTTGAAATTCTTAGTTGCTCCGCTGTACATGACTAATCTCTTGCCTCAACTTAGGTTCCAACTTTAAGTTGCACAAGCTGATCTTTCCTTCTCCTACTTCTGCCTTTTGCTTCAAGAGTTCTTACACTATCTGAACTTCTTGCATCCTCATCTTTCGACTCAGCACGTCAGCTACCACATTAGCTTTCCTTGAATGGTACTTAATTGGACATTTATATTCTTCCAAAAACTGTATCCATCTTTGTTGTATTAAATTCAAATCTTTTTATGTAAAGATATACTTCAAGCTCTTATGATCCGTAAAAACTTCATACTCTACTCTATGTAAATAATGTTGCCACTTCTTCAGGGCATGTACTATTGCAACCAACTCCAAGTCATATGTTGGATAATTAACCTCGTGCGGCTTCAACTTCCTCGGGGCATAGGTGATAACTTTCCTATCTTGCATCAACACTACCCCTAATCCTTCTTTAGAGGCATCCATGTACAAGGAATAGGGTTCACCTTCCTTAGGTAAACTCAATACCAGTGCGATCATCAATCTTCTCTTAAGCTCTTGAAAACTCTTTTTGCACTTATCGCTCCAGACATACGATACGTCCCTATCTAGCAATCGGGTTACTGGAGTAGCCAGAATAGAGAAGTTCTTGATAAACTAACTGACGATAGTTTCCAGCTAATCTAAGGAAACTCCGAATCTCCATTGCACTTTCTAGTTTCTTCCAATTAGAAACAACTTCGATTTTTGCTGGATCTACCTTGATTATATCATTGGATATCATATGACTAAGAAATGTCACTGAATCTAACTAAAACTCCCATTTGCTAAAATTAGCATGGAGTTTATGCTCTCTCAACTTCTCCAGTACTAACTTCAAATGCTCAGCATGCTCCTTGAGACTTTTAGAGTAGATCAGAATATCATCTACGAATACTACTACAAACTTATCCAAATACAGTTGAAAAACTCAGTTCATAAGGTCCATGAAGACGGCAAGTGCATTGGTTACTCCAAATGGCATCACCACGAATTCATAGTGCCCATATCAAGTGTTGAAGGCCGTCTCGGATATGTCCTCTTCCTTAATCTGCACTTGATAATAACCTTGTCGGAGATCCAACTTAGAAAAGTAACAAGAACTTTGCAACTGATCGAACAACTCATCAATTAGAGGCAAGTGATGCGTTTAGATTTAGGCATAAAAATCATACAAAAACTAAGCACATTCCCAATCAAGTTTAAATTAAAACGTTGGACCCAAATTACACATATAAGCAATCATACTCATCATTACTGAGCATAGGGTTCAAACGAGTATCGATCCTCAAGGAACAAGTAAATGTTAATTACCCCTCTTTCATTGTTTAACCGACTCAACAAAGTGAAAATCAAATAAAAAAGAAAACTAAAAAGAAAATAAAATAAAATAAAAATATGTACATGTCAAGGATGGAGAAGTATGCAACTCAAACAATTGATTAGACAACCATGATCTTCAAGAACTTAACCATTATCATAATCAATCATTCTCTCGGCACCATGAATGATTAATGTAAATTAGCATCACTTGGTCTATCTCAACTAATTCATCCAAAAGATGCATTAAACACAATCCTTAATTAAATTTTCGTGGTCTGGCAAATTTAAAACATGAAATTAATCAATGAATCTTTGGTCTGGCAAACATCAATTAACCTTTAATTACTCAATCATCAGCAATTAACCTCTTTGGTCTAGCAAGTTAACAGCCAATGAATGCAAAAATTAATCAATTACAACCATCATCAACCTCTTTGGTCTAGCAAGTTAACAATAGAAACAACCAACTAGTCTCGGAATATGCCCAAGTAATTAAATACCAAGAAGAACAGTCAATTAATCAAAAGATCAAATAACTCCAAGAATCATGATTATCTAAAACAATGTCAAATTACAATAGAACAATTAAAACATCATTGTCAAAAAAAAGAAAACAAAGTAAAAGAAAGAACTCATAAACAAGCCTCATTCTTCTTCCTTTGAAAACTTTCTTGTACAACCCTCCTTGAACTTGAAGAATTCCTCCTTAGACTGAGTGATTTTCTATGATGATCAATGAATTCCCTCCTTTTTTTTGTGTGTATTTTTCATCTATTTATAGGCTTAAGAAGTGCCTAAACTCGTAGGTACAAAGTTCTTAGCCGAGTAGAAGTTGGAAGATACTAAAACTCCCCAGATTTCCAAAAACGCATTAAAAGATCGTAGCACCGCTTCAGAAACAGACCATAGCCGGCGCCACCTTGGTCCTTCGGAGCCGGCGTCGCCTGTGTTCTGTTTATCTACTCGTTTGCCGATTTTTCTCCGAATTTTGCGCATACGTTCCAGACTGCAGCCTTACAGCAAGCGCCGCCTCTGCTCTGTTTCGCGACGATTTTGCTTCGTTTTGCCCAAAAACCTGAAATAATGACCAATATACCTTTCCAATGGTAAAATCTCAAACATGAAAGAATATGACTAGTTATTGTACAAAATGTATTACAAAAGAGCCTCAAATAACTACGCCAAATATAACCAAATTAGCCCCTATCAGCAAGGGGTACTTGTTTTTTATTGTGGGGTTGTTCAACCCTCTATAGTCTATACACAATCATAGCGTCCCATCTTTCTTCTTTACAAATAACATCGGGGCTCCCCAATACGATGTACTTGGTCTTATATATCCTTACTTAACCAATTCCTCTAATTGTTTCTTCAATTCCTTTAGTTTCGCGAGTGCCAACTGATAGGGAGTCTTCGATACTGGCTCAGCTCCAGAGACTAGATCTACAGTGAACTCGACTTCTTGTCGAGGTGGAAGAGAAGTGTGTTCAGCTGGGAATACATCCGTAAAGTCCTTCACCACTTCGGTGCTCTCCAAGGTATATTGATCATTTGGCTTATTGATTAAGTAAGCTAAATATCCCACACAGCCCTTCTTCAACATCTTCTATACCTTCATTCCTACTATCAGAAATTTCAACTCTTTCATATTTTTTCCCATTAAACTCCAATACATCATATCCGGGTCTAACAAACTGCACCATTTTGATCTTACAATCCACTCTTACTCCATGTTTCGCTAACTAATCCATACCTAGAATTAGATCATAATCATTGATAGGTAGGATTATGAGGTCCACCTTCAAAATCTCCTTCCCAACCAAAATATCACATCCTTGCACTACCCTACTTACATCTCCCTGCCTCCCTAAGGGAGTACTTACTAATATGGTATAAGGCAATTCTACCCCGTCACAACCTAAAAACCATGCACACCTATTGTTCACATATAAATAAGCCAATCCAGGGTCTATTAAAATAGAAATAGATTGACCTCACACAAAAAACATACCTTCTATACCACTGTTGCATTAGCTCCAACTTTTTTTCAGTTCAGAGCGAAGACCTTGGCTTTCACTTGAGGTTTTTGGCCTCCTCCTCTAGTCATTCTCGTTGCAGTAATTCTGTTTGCTCCAACCAGTTGTGTCGAAGCGCCTAGCCCCATCCATGGTTATTTAGGGCAGTTATTCCTCAGGTGAGTTGGGTCACCACAGGTGAAGCATCTTCTTACTGATCCCTTTGACTAGTAGTCGTTTTCCAAATGACTACGCCTTTCAAAGTTCTGGCACATCAGAGCACTCAACATAGGACCTGGTGGAATTCTCCTTGGCTACTTTCCCTTGTTTCCCCACTTCATTGGATCAGCGGGTCGCTTATTGGTCAGAGATCTCATTGGTGGACGATTTAGTTGGAAGGGTCTGTGTATTAGTCGATTCATATCCTCATTCTCGATTTGGGTCGCTACATCCATGGCAGCTATATAAGTCACTGGTGGAGATGGTGCTAGTGCTTTCATTAGATCCTACCTGAGACCTTTCACAAATTGCCATGTTTGTTTATATTCAGTGTCCACAAAGCACTTGCAATACTTGGGCAGTCGAGTAAGTCGAGTTGCATACTGGGCCATGATCATATCTCATTGCTTGAGGATTTGGAACTCATCCTCCCTCTTCTCAGCTATCCATCAGGGAATGTACTCTACTCTAAAAGCCTCGACAAAGTTCTCCCATGTCCAATCACAATCCTCTCTTTCCTAGTCCTTCTGGACTCGTTGCTACCATGCCCGAGATAGTTCTCTCAACCTGAATGCAGAAAACTTCTCCCTCCTCCGCTCTGTGTACTACGAAGTCATAAAGATGTCCTCCTCTCGGTGTACTAAGTAGTATTGTCATCTCTTTAAATAGAGTTCCTCTTCTAGAGATAGCCTCCTGCCAGAAGACTCACTCTAACTCTCCAAGACTAATACCACTAGCCTACCCCCGCTGAGTACGCTCATCATTTAGGTGCAGAATAATTTTTCTTATTTTCACAATCACTTATTACCTTGTCTTTGCGAAACATAGTTTTCATACCAAGATTTTCAAAACGTTTTAGTCATAAAGGAAAGGAAATCACTTTTCAATTAAAATTTGAGATTTGACAAAATCATTTAGAGATTAAAATATCTATATTCTATATCCAGGTATCAAAGTATTACTATTACATTTCATCATGTTTCTATCAGTATTTCATTCAACGTGCCAATCATCATATTGACACCATTTCAATATCATTGCACAAAAGACTTGCAAACATGTACGATTTAGAAAAATAGTTATGCAGGGACTTACTTGAATATTCTGAATTAATCAACCAAAGCAATGCTTGTCCGTACTTCCACTTCCTTCCTTATCTAGAATCAATGATTCTATAATTAGAATCCAAATATGAATCCACTTATCTTTTCATGTATCATGAATCTCGATGATCATACTAATCATCTACTTCATCCATAGCATCTAGATAGATTAAATTATTAAATTACCTCAATAGCTTTCCATGGTCGTGCATCTCATCATTATGCATGATTATAAGCGATTCACATCTTCTATATAACGACTCCCATTATTTGTCTACCATTAATCTCATATAATGACCATATTTATTTCAAAAGATCTCATCTTTAATCAACATGCATTAAATCTAGGTCATCATAGCAATATCTAACCGTGCTTTGCTCCATATACACCCAGTTCACAATATTGCAACATCAAACCTCATCAATTCTATCTATTCATACTTTTCATGCAAGAATTCATGAATAATAGCACCACTATAAAGTCAACCTTATTTAAATTAGTAAATTTAAGCCTCAAATACTTCTTTGATGACACAACAAGAGCAAATGTGGTGTTTTTTATGCTTAGTTGAGTTTATTTTGGAAAGAAGAGTTGATTAGTGGCTCTTGGACCCTAAGTTAGAAAATCTCCCACAATAGGGGAGAAGAATCAGCCCCTTGATGACCAAGATTTTGGAGAAACAAAGAAGAATAATTGAATAAAATTTGAAAGAGGTTGAAAGATTACTCACCTTAAGTTTAGTTTTCAATTTTGGAGAGGATTGGAGTTTGCAATGGCCGAATACTTGGAGAGGGTGGCAGCTGGAATTTCATGCAATACAGGGTGCTTAGGGTTTTATTAAGGGGTTGTTTGATGAAGAGAATAGGTTAGGGTTGGGTGTTTTTGTGTTTGGAAGAGTTGCTCTTTGTTTTGGACTCTTGATCACAACAAAGCAAAAATGACAGCTTTTGTTCTTCTTGTTGTGGCGCATTTCGATAAGGTTTTGAAAGGTTTTTGTGTTTGGTTTTTGGTTGCCAATATGACTGAAATAGTGAGGGAAAAGGAGGAAGAAAATGGTTGGTTTTTCGGTTCTTGTATTGGCGAAAAGAAGAGAAGAAAAATGATGGCTTTTCTGTTGTTGTTTATGGCTAAAACAAGAGGGAATTTAGAGAGCAATAGGGGCTGGAATTTTCGTGTGTGAGTGTGTGCTTATGGTGACCAAAACTAGGGTAATAGGTGAGGGAAAAATCTGGTTGTTTGCTTAGCTTAAAGAATTTTAATTGGTTGGAATTACTTAGGGTAGATTTCTCCTATATTTTAGAGAGTTTGAGTGGAACTAAATGTTCTATAAGGTGGCGGCTAGAGTTCTTGTTTTTCCAGAATTTTAATCCAAGAAAATAGGTTATTAAATCAAGATAAAATTTAGTTAATACCGAAATTTATTTTAGATAAAATAATTAATTAAAAGATAATCATACTTGGAGATAAAATCTAGTTTTTATGTGATAAAGCTGAATTTTCTTTCTACTTAATTCCTAATTTTTGAAAATCACCTAATACCAAGAAATATTTATTTCAATTAAGAATTTAACATTATTTCTTTATTTCCAATTAAAACTCATAAGAGAAAATTAATTTGAAGAGACTTTTCTTTTATTAAAAATAATAGCTAAAATATAGCTTTCAAGGTAAAGGCTTCAATATTTTATTCCCTTAATAAATTCTTTGGATAATAAAATTAGAAAATTCCAAATGTTGAAATATTTTGAATTCCTAAAAGATTAGGAAAAAAAAAAATACTAACTAGAAAATAATAGGAATTTAATTTACTTTAATTGTTGTTAGCAAAAACCCAAAATAATTACATTCCTACAATTTAGGAAGTGGGAAATTAAGGTGAGGGCTACCCTATTGAATTCGGCCAAGAGGAAAATAAATAGGAGGAAAAGAGTTTACTTAGGAATAAGAAGGATAAGGTTTGCAAGAATTAGGATTTGAACTCAAGTCACCAAAGAATACACCCAAAGCTCTGACCACTATTCCATAATAATTCTTGTGTAAATATTCTTTAAATAAATTATCATAAATCTAATTCAACTCACTTCATTATTCTTTCATTAATTTATACTCCATAAGAACAAAAGCTCTACCACCTCATATACCAAACACATAAATCACATATGCTTCATAAAAATAGCTTAAGTTTATCAAATACAATATAAAATGCTATGTTATGCTATGCATGGCTTTCCTCATGAACTAATGGCGGTTTAGGTCGGGGTATTACATTTTCTACCAGTAATCTAACTACTCCTAAAAGTTGTGCTAGTATTCAGGAATAATTTTCTGAGAAAGAAAGGCAGCAACTAAATTCCAGAAGCTTTTGCTCTCATTACACTAATAAAAAAAGTGTACAAAATTTTCCTCAAAAGAGGAGCAGAAAGAACACTGCGAGGGGAATTGGAAACTGATGTGTAAATTTTGGGCATATAAAAATCATCAAATTTAAATCCATCCCTTAGTTAAGTTTTAATTAAAACATTAATCCCAATTTACATATATAAGCAAGTATACTCATCGCAAGCATAATATAGGGAATTGACAAGTATCGATCTTGACAAGAACAAGTACATGCAAGTCACTTTTTCAATCACTGTTTAACCAACCAAATAAAGTGAGAAAATCATAAAAGGAAAAATAAAGAAATATGTACAATTCAAGGATGTAGAAATATGTTATTTAGAGAAAAGCTTTTGAAAACGTGATACTGAATCACTTAGCAAATATCACAATCAATTATCATCTTGGTCTTACAACGGATTTAGTATAGACCCACTTTGTTTACAATTCATGGAATCACTATCTTCTAATTAAGTTAGTCAACATATTCTTTCTCAATCAATTTGTCCAAAAGATGCTTTAAAATCAATCCTCATATAAGCCCATATATTCTAGGTGATGTAAAATATGAAATTAGTTAATGAATCCATATTCTAGCAATCATCAACTAACCTTTGATTACCCAAGTTCTTATCAATTAACCCATTTTTCAACCAAGTTAATAACAAAAATCAATCTACTAACTTTGTAACCAAAACAAGTAATCAAATTCCAAGATAAATAATAAATTGATCAAAATACTAAATTAACTCAAGAAATCATGAATCCTAAAAATAATGTCAAATTACAATGAAAATATTGAATACATCATTGTTCAAGAAAAAGAAAACAAATGTAAAAGAAAGCACTCATAGACAAGCCTCATTCTTCTCATTTAAATACTCTTTTGAACAACCCTCCTTGATTTGATGAATCCCTCCTTTAATGAGTGATTGGAATTTTTGCTCCTTTAATCCACTACTTTTCTCTTGTGTTTTCTCTTTGTTTTATAGGCTTCTTTAATGCTAAATTCATTGCTTGAGGAGTTTTGACTGAGTAGGATTCAGAAAATACCAAAATCTTTAGAAAATTACTAAATTCATATATAGGATTTTTGCTTTTCTAGAGTAGACCTGGCGTTGGGTCTGATCGATCCCACCTGGCGCTAGGTGTGTTCTGTTTTCCTCCTTGAACGTGCTCTGTTTTCACTGTTTGGGCATATTGGACCTGGTGCCTGGTCCCCTTAGTAGGCCTGGCACCAGGTGTGTTCTGGAATTTCTCTAATTTTTCTCAAAATTAACTCAAATCTGCATAAATTTGTCAAAAATAATTTTCACAAGTAAAATGTCAAATAGAAAGGAATACGCCTAGTTTTTACATCAAAAGTGTCTTAAATTGACCTCAAATAACTAGAAAAATAATGATGATATTAGCCCCTATCAATTCCCCCACACTTGAACTTTTGCTTGTCCTTAAGCAAAAACACTTAAGCCAAGAAAATAATCAAGAAAACATAAGCTCTTTCTCATTATCAAGAATTTGAGGCATCACAAAAATTATAACTTCCTTTCAAACTCTAGATAAAACGTTTGCCATTCATCAAACCCTTTGAAACAATTAAACTTTGAAACATTTGATAAGACATCACAAAACTCTTGAGGTCAAATTAATCAAGTTATACCTTAGTTTAAGAAAATTATTTCACCTTTCAAGTAAAAACATAGACAATATGAATTTTGGCAATATAAATCCAAAATTTGCACAACTCAAGTCATGATGTAAGAAAAACACTTAAACTTTTTTTCTCAATAACTTAGGGAATTGATAGCCTCAAGTGCATGAATTTCTCTTCACACACCATATTAGCCCCCTTTTAGTCAACACTCATCATTTTTTCAACGTTCTCTCTCTCTTTTGCTTTTGGGAATTCATAGCCTCAAGAAAGTAGATTTTTCTTCACTATCCGTATTGGCTCCCATAAATAAGCAAAAACAATGCTTTCTTATCTTCAAAAAGGAAACAACAATCAACTCATTTTGCTCAATCTTCAACTCAAAATAAAAAAATTTTCCACAATTCCTCCACAATCTTTCCTCTCAAAGATTTTATCTCCTCACATTCCTCATCATAACTCAAAGCCAAGTAAAGTTTAAACCTATAATACAAAAGTTAGTCAATAACCTTTTCCTACATTTATCATATTCTCCCTATTCAAACTAGATGAGTCAAATAATATTCAAATACCAATACATAAATAAGATTAATCCAAATTCTCAAGTCTTGAAAAATATCCTATCCAATAAACCAAGTTCATAAAAATCCACCAAATAAATGACAAAAATCATATCCCAAGTAAGAAAATGAATTACAACCTTATTAAACAATGAAAACCACAAAAAATTTTGAAAATTTTCACACAAAAATGATATGGAAAATATCTTCACTACCTAAACTCTCCCCCCATACTTAAACTGGACATTGTCCTCAATGGCAAAAAATACAACAATGAAAGCAAAGCCAAGAAGACCGAAATAAATAAAGAGGAAAAATGAAGAGAAGAAAAATACTTCCATTACATATTAGATCCGACATGTGCGAGTCCATTACAAAGAGTAGTCATTTGGAAAGCCACAAGAGTACCTAACTTCAAAAGAAACAAAAATAAGAAAACATAAATCTAGAAAAAGACAAAAAAAAAAGGCAAAATAAAAGAAAAGACAACTAAAAGTTAGAAAAGGTCATTAAAATTCAAAAGAAAATAAATAATAGAAAAGAAAATAAAGTACAAGTGCAAAGAGTAGATCAAGAGTCCTCAGACTCATCATCATCATCACTATCACCTGCTGCTCTACTTGTGGAGGCACTAGTAGATTGCTGGATCAAGGTTGTCAACTTTTGCTTTTGAATATCTTGGTGTCGATAAAGGTCAGCCATGGAGTCTCGTATCTGGAGGAGGATAGTCATTTGGCTCTCTAGTTGGGCCTCCACTCATGCCTTAAAATCAGTATGAGAATAAGAATCAGTGGCACGGGTGCGAGGTCGAGTAGGCCACTGCTCTTCCTCCTCCTCATTAGGGGGAAGTTCTACCATCCCTAGGTGTTGGATATCAAAAGGCTTCTTCTATCGCCTTGCCCTCTTATCATACCGATAGCTACACTGAACTAAAGTATGCTCAGTTACTGGGTTTTGGTCAGTAATGGGCTCACTAATCTCTCCATCTAAGCTTACTCCAAAGTCGCGTAGGATGTGCATAATAACCAAGGGGAATTTGAGGGCCTTAGCAACTATGCCAAAGTAAACAATCTCTCACATGGACTGCAAGATAATAGGGGCAAGGGGAATAGGCTCACTACTCATCATCTTGTCAAGAATGTAAGTATCAAGGACCCTAAACTTATTGAAACCACTAGCTTTTGGGTAAATATTGAAAGCAAAAATGTAGACCATGGCACGCAATTGAGCCTCAAGTTCATTATTAGAGTAATACCGGTTTTAACCTATTTTACCCATTCTCCACATATTCAACCTTGTTCTCACAACACTCGCATCCGAAGTAGGCTCAGAAATAATCTTTTAGTTATTATGGTCCATAGCAATTCAAGGCCCCCTCATTAGGTACTCTTAAAATCCTGACTAATCTAGCCCTTTCAAACTCAATAGGTACCCCTTTTACAATAGTAGAAATAACTTGGAGGTTATTTTTCTTCTTGTTCCTCATATTAGCATAAAACTCTCTTACTTGCACCAGACAATAAGTACCCCCTAAGTTGAATGATAGGCTCCTATCCTCGTTGCCTAAACATAGTAGAAAGCTCTAAGAAGTTATCTAAGGAGGACCTATACATTTTTTCTACTATGATTTTGTTGTGTTAGTGGTTTTGATACCAGATGTGACAAGTAGGGTTATAGAATTGGGTTAGTTAGGTAGGTAGAGGCTCAAAAATAGGTGTAGACGAGGATGAATCTCTAGCTCTCTTAGCCCAAAATGCCAACCCCTTAGGTCTCCTAGACATGATGTGATGTTGAACAAATGTAGGATAAAAGAAAAGAAGACACCCTCAAAATCATTCTTTACACCACAAGCAACCACAACCCTTAATCGTCTCCCTATCACCATAGCATTCAACACTACCACCACCTCAACACAAAACACCACACGATAGCCAACAAAACATAACACAACCTCTTCTAACAAACCTACAATAAATATAACCATTGT
The DNA here is from genome assembly GCA_026120185.1 of Voacanga thouarsii. Classification (NCBI taxonomy): domain Eukaryota; kingdom Viridiplantae; phylum Streptophyta; class Magnoliopsida; order Gentianales; family Apocynaceae; genus Voacanga; species Voacanga thouarsii. The sequence continues at coordinate 38,330 of JANUWF010003177.1, forward strand.
CCAATTCCAAACACAATAGCAATATTTATGATAAAATCACATTGCTCAATAGCTACCAATTAACAATGTATAGCTCATTAACATAATGTTCAATTAGCCATGCCATCCATATCATCATGTAAAGCTTATAGTCACCATGCTAAGTTAAATATGAACAATTATCATATATCTCGGTAGGCTCAAGGTTACACACAGGTTAGGCATGCTCAAATAGCTATCAAAAACATGAATGGTAGTAATCAAATATCATTATCAATCATATTCTCATGCTGACTAAGTCTCAAAGCAAGCAACATTTGTATTCAATCCATCCAACCAAAATTACACAAGAATTTTCAGACAAAAAGGCATAGAAAAATACCCAAAAATTAATAGGAAGAATTTAACCGTAGAAAGTGTAGAAAAATCATACCACAATTATCTCCAATGTATAGGCAATGATCATATGCAAAAAGATTGAAGAAATTGTACACCAAATGGAAGGATTGAAAAATGGGTCTTAGAAGAAAATATTGGATTTTTTTCTAGTTTTTAATCCAAAACTTCAAGAAAAAAGTGAAGATTTTGTGTTAGGAAGATGTTTTAGAGGTTTAGAAAGTGACCCGGTGGTGTTTTGGTGTTGAACTTGGCGATGGGTTAAGAGAAAAAAACGAGGGAGATGGGAATTGTTTGAAAAAAAATGGTCAAGAATGGGAGTTTTTAGCTTGTGGTTGATCGGGTTTGGCATTGGGCCATTTCTACCTTTGGTTTACTTTCAAGCCGCGCTGGCCTAGCGCCCAGGCCAAAGCTTGGGCTCGGCACTAAGTCCGCTCTGGCCGGCCAAAAATCATCATTTTATTTTTTAATTTAATTAAAGCAAATAATAATTAAAACACGCAGTCATGAAGAGAATACAGTCTAAAAATTAAAAAGACAACAAAATGAATGATAACACACGAAAATTAAAGAAATGTCCAACAAAACCAAAGCAGTCAAAATCATCATTTTCCACAATCTTGGTCACGTGGATTAGTCTCCATATTTCCTGAAAGGGATCTCGCTTGACGATCTCCCAGGAGTTTAGCTAGTTGTCTAATTTGATTCTCAAGGTTGCACATGGATGTCTCTAAATTTCTCGTGGTTACATCCACTCAATGAAATCGCGTCTCCTTACTACTTACCAATTGGTTAACCGACTCCTCCAATAACGGCTTAGGCGGTGGTGCATTGTAAGGCAAGGGAGGTTGAGTCATTTGATTCCCAAAATTAGAAGCAGCTTGCCTAGGTTGGTTTTAGTTTTTCCATGAAAAGTTAGAATGATTCCTCTAACCACGGTTGTAGGTGGTGCTATAGGGATTATTATCTTGTCGTCCATTGCCCACAAACACGGCTTGCTCTAATGACTCTTGTGATGAGCCTATGTTTTGGCACTCATGGTTTGAATACCCTTCCCCACAAAAATCATAATTAACAGCCATTACCTATCCTTAGGAAGGAGACATCACTATTTGCTCCATTTTTTATGTCAGTGCCTCCACCTTTGTAACACCCCGCTACCTAGGCCCGCCAGGGCCGGGGATTTCACCCCGTCCAAAGAACAAGGGGTCTTTATAACTAGGTCACACAAATAAAATAGCGGAATAAAAATAATAACTTAACTTAAAATTTATTACAACCCATGAATAAATCCACGAATAAAACTATGAATTCCCAAAAGAAAAACAAATTCATAAATAAAATCATCCACTCTCAACTCCTCAAAGCAATACATAAAAATAAAAGATAACATTCTCTTCCAAGGCAAATAACACTAGCTACTCATCCCCACAATAGGATCGACCTGAAATCATGGTAAAAAGGTGATGAGACAGAAATCTCAGTAAGTCTATGTGTGCTTTGGGTGTTCAGTGAAAACAATTCGTGGATGCAAAGTGTGAAATCTTTATAAGAGAAATATTGGCAAGCAATAAACATTAGTCAAAAGCAAGAATGGTGTTTTGGCTTTTCCAAGCATACATAATCAAAAGTGCACAATAAAATCAACCACTCAAAAAGGGTGGTCATGGGTTACCATACGTTGGGCCCCATGTCCACATGGTCAGTATGCCACACTTTGTGCATACTGCCGGTCAGAATGCCACACTTTGTGCAGGCTGACAAATGGTAGGTGATCGGCCTACCGGGTAAGATATTCCTCCTTCTCTATACCCAAACAACAATCGGGTGTCCATTCCGGCATAACACAGTCACTTGACTGAAATAAAAACTGCTAGCTTGAACTGGCATGACTAAGTAGTACTGACGTTTCTCTAAGTTGAGCTTATCTTCTGGAGGTGGCCTCCTGCCAAAAGACTCACTCTTACTCTTCAAAACTAGTACTACCAGTTTACCCCTGTTGAGTACTCAACGCAACGTATCCTACTTGGAAAAAATGAACAAAACATAGTTCCACTTGAAAATGGCAATTAAGGTTTTCCAAAGTTTGGGGCAAAACTGGTTTTAGAAAGAGTTTTAGGTTTTGAGTAAAACCGCCCATTGATTTACAAATAATTTATTTGTCTGAAATGAGAATGAAAATAATCCTCAATTGCCTTTACAGAAATGAGTGACCATGCACTCTACATTTGGCTTGCCATAAAAAAAAAAAAAAATCATTTTTCATCAACACAGGTTTTATGCAGGAGCTTACCTGATCGTTGCTCACAACAAAGGTCTCCAACAGCTGACCTAACCCAGCATGGGCAAATACAAACCACAATCAAACTCAAGCCAGAATCCACTTTCTCAATTTAAAACAACTTAACTTACTACTACCATGATCCTAGTGTCCCAAGCTTTAAGGCCAAACAATAAATAAATAGGTTTATAAGCTAAGCCTAATTTGATATTTAAAATAATTAATGTTTTGAGAAATACGTACTAATAAGTTGAAGGTTTAAATCTTGCTAAGAAAGATTTAGAGTTTATTTGGTGAAGAGTCCTAGGTGGAATTAGGTAAAATAATGGTTTACTAATAATTTAGTTGTTAGAAAATAATTGATAACTAAAATTGGTTGAAAATAAATTTAATGAGTCTTGCTTGAAAGATAATAAATAAATTTTAATGGGTTTTGATTAAAAGATAATAATTAAATTTTTAATAATAAATATTTTACTAATTATGATTATTTCCATAAAAAGGCTTTATTTGATATTATCATTTTATATATAATATCTATATATTTTATTTTTCTACCAAAAGCTATTATTTATTTGACTAAAATATCCTTATTATATATAATAATCCAAATTTACCCCTCCTATGGTTTTTCAAAATTACTAGCAAAATCATATTATAAAATATTGTACTCATGAAATAAAAATTAGCTTAGGGACAACTAGGTCATGGTCATATTTCTATAGCTAACCACAAACATGAACATATACAATCCTTCAATTCATCAAATCATCCAAATCATGCATATAAGCATAGATCTAAATTTATCAAGACATGATCTAACCCCTACTAGCATAAATATGATCATGGCTTCAATAATCCAACATGAATATAAATCATATTCACCAAAGGTGACATAATCTCTAGCATACTTCATCACAAATACTACCTATGACATGGAGACATGCATTAAACCTCAAATCATCATACAATTAACCAAAATAATCCATCGATGCATAAATCCCATCTCCTTCATATTTATACATACATTCATGCTTCAACCTCAACAATATATACTCAAACCTTATTCGCAATCCATCTTCTATCAACATCATCCTAGAGACATGAATCTAGAATTTAAAAGATGGGTTAAAACGGCTTACTTGATTGATGAATTCCTTGAAGGAGTTTCAAATGGATCTCAATTTCTAGAGGTCTAAATTCGTCCAAGAAAGATGAAGAAAACATGGCCATGGAGAAGGAACCATTCGGCCAAGAAGGTGAGTAGTTCGGCCAAGAGAGAGAGAGAGAGAAAAGAGAAGAAGAAAGCTCATTAGCATGCTTAAATGCATATATGTTCATTAGAGATTGAAGATTAGTGAAGATGAAGTTGATTGAATAATCCTACCTTGAAGGTGTTCTTAAGCCTTTACAAAATTTCTGGTTTTTGATCCAAAAGTGCAAGTTGGATTTTGGAGTTTGATGTTAAAAATGGTACGGATGGACTCACAGCAATGAATAGATGAAATTTGGAATTTTTAGAGGTAGTTTGAAGTGATTTGGAGAGGTATTAGGTGAAAGGAAGGAGTAGGTGTTCTTGAGGTTAAAGAGAGTAGAGAGCTTTTGGATGGAGGCTGCCGAAATTCTATGAGGATTAGGGTTGCCGATTTTCTGTAGGGTTTAGGTAGATGGTTTTTCTGGTTTGGAAGGGAAAAGGAAATGCTAGTTGTTGGAATCCTTGAAGAATATTTTTATGAAGCAAATTTGGAAACTAAATATTCAAGAATATCTTTGATTATGGAAGAACTCTTGGAAATCTGCCATGGTCGACTGCTTGTGCAGAATTTTGGTTGGATGAAAGCTGGTTGAAGGAGGCTAATGGTGGCCAAAATTAAGGAGTCTAATGGTGAAGGGAAGGTCTGGTTGTTTGAGGTATATTTTATGAAAAGTTGTTAAATCATGGTGGCTGGAATTTTGGTATCCAAATTAAGGCATGATTGCAGAATTTTTTTAGAAATCTTTTTGGCAGCCATGGCTGGATTTTCGTGCAGAACTTAGGGAGGACAATGGAGTTCAGTTAATGAAGGTTTAAGGGTGGTTTGTGCAGAAAAATGATGGAGTTTCGGCTAAGGTTGAATTAGGAAACAAAGTTGGACAAAATTCTGCACAGCATTTTCGCAAGGCTGGAATTTCCTGGGCAATTTTTGGCTGCCCTTTTCCAGGCGATTTGCAGAGGCTTTGAAGGGGAATTTTTGGGACTTTCAAGGCTGGTTTCCAGCCTACTTCATGGAGGAAAAATATGGTTAAGGTTCTGAACAAAAATTGAAAGGAAACAGCTTGGTTTCGGACCTCCAAAGATGCGAATTTGCCCAGAAAATTTTCTGGTTTTGCACAGTATTTGTGCAGTCCGAAAATGGCTAGGAAAATTCAGATTTCAAGCTGATCAAAAGGGCCATTTTCTGGCAGCATTTGGGAGGGAATAATGGTTAAGAATTTCGTCACCTTGAAGGCACACAAAGCTGGAAAAATTTCAGTTCTAAGCATGAAGGGAAATGAACCTAGCTAGAGTGAATTTTTAGAAAGTTCCCTAAGGAATTTAATTCACTTGAAATCTTTCTTCCTCTTCCATTGTTTCAGTCCATATGATGTCTTTTACTAAGACATTTCGAACCTTCAAAGCCACCGCACATTGCTAGAATTTTTTCTAAAATAAAATTGGCTTGAACAAAATGAACAAACTAATGAATTGAGAAATAGGAAAAATTAAGGATCAAGAGGAAATGAATTCCCCTTAGGAATTTTGTGTAGAGCAAAAGAATAGAATTTGAAGACTCCTATCATGTCTCTCATAGGACAACATCTCTACCCTACTCCAAACACCACTAATGTTAGCGTTGTGCTCTAGAGGCAATCACTTGTGTCATGTATATTGCATATTAAATTAATAAGAGGTATTCTTTATCTTTCAATTTGATTGTTATATCTAAACATGTGTACAAACCGTTAGATAAAGTCCATAATACAACACAGTGTTAAAGAAATCATGATAGAGATCATGATGTGAAATTCCTACTACACTATGCAGTGTTTGCACTTAAATAATCCCCAATCATAGTATTAATAAGATGGGACATTATTAATACGCCAAGACTGGCACATGTTATATCTCTTGATTTGATCAAGCGGTGGTTCTCATATCCGTGAGTATTGAGATACTCAGGATTAATGTGTGGATGCTTGTTTTGGAACAAGTTCATCGGATGACCTAGCAATGAGATAATCACTTGGGTAACTATTTAGTACCAGTGATAGAATCTCATTATAGCAAGTGTGCAAGTATCCTTAGACTTGAGATCTCCAAGGTACTTTGTTTAACGAGCGTTGTACTTTGATTCTAATATTTGGAGTCTTATCTAGGACTGCCTATGGGATGGATATTGAGTACAACGTAAAGTAAACGAAAGTAGTTGAGAAAGTCAATAAAGGATTCACCACTCCTAATAGTAGGAGAGTATATCTCAAGGCCACTTATAGAAATCATTACTCATGAAGTCCTTGGCCAAGGCGACTATGTGATGGAAATGGTTCCAATTGATACACATATCAAGTAATGAATTTCTTGAACAAGTACTAAAATATTCGGGCCAGAATTAATAATATTCTGGAGGGAGTTGGCACTAATTCCATGCTCTAGACCTAATGAGATATTGTATGGTGAAAGGAGTTTATTACACTGATAATTTGCTATTGAAAGGTTCATGTCAAGCCACTTGACTTTCTGGACTTTTGGGTGGTCAAGAGTCATTGCTAGATGTCGCTCTTGATATGCTAAATATGGATTTATTAATTAGAGAATTAATAAATTTAATCCTTTATTTTATTAAGGATTATTAATTCTAATATTATTAGAATTAATTCATATTATGCTACTAATAAGACCAGGAAACCTAATGGGTCACACAAAATAAAGGTTTGAATGCTCAAATATATTATTTGATAATATTGTGGGGTTAATTAAGAGAAGGGAATATATTTATAGGTGAATTATAAGTTTGTTATAACTCATGGGATCTAATTGTAATTAAGTAAACTTCAAAGACCAATTTGTTGACAATTGGACGTTGAAGGACTAAGTTACAATTTACGGTAATTATAAATCTATAAACATAAGGAAACGGTTTCCTTAGGGTAAGAGACACAGACTATTCACGTAATAACAGAGAAACCGTTTCTCTACCTCTCTCTTGATCAAACCCTAGCCGTCTCTCTCTTATTAATCAAACCCTAGCCTTCTAAATTCTACTAGCATAGAATTGTGAGATTGTGAGCGTTCGACCTTGTGTGGATTATCATTATAGGGAGTTCTTTCTTGGACTTCAGTTGAGCTGCTGTGAACCGGTTTTGTGATCTAGATCGCGCCTGCATTCTTGGAACAAGAAAAATTCAAAAATTCCGGCTTCAAGAGGTAATAAGCGTGATCTTCTCTTTTTCCCGTTTCTACTGCAAACCCGTGATCCATGGCTTGGATTTCTTGCTATTTTTCGCTGCATTAAATCTGTTTAATTAATTTAGAAATCCAACAACTAAGGCCGAAAATGATACTTCCCAAGCAAAAATAAAATTTAACCAAGTTAAAGCTCCTATGATGGAATTTGAACCCAAGACCTCAAGAATTAATTCCAAAGCTCCAACCACTAAACCACAATAACTCTTATTCTTATTTTCCCCCTAAAAATATTTTCCTATTCAATCCTCAAGCTATCTCCCTTTTTCCACCTCAAGCAAAAATTACCATTTTACCTTTCTCACTCAACAATCATAATCAAGCCCTCTAAACTATAAAACACAAATCCAAAGCACATAAAATCATACAAAAATATATTTAAACATGCAAATAAATATGCTATGCATCCCAACCCCCTTACTCTAAGGTTGGTTTTGACTGGGGTTTCACAACCTTGGCCTCCAAAGTCACCACGGCATCCATCTTGTATGCTCCATAAACACAAGGTCTTAACCGAGAACTACCCTAAGCGTAATTGTTCATCACAAGATTTTTAATTAAATCAAATACCCCCTCTGAGCTTTTAGAATTAATGGAACCTCCTTCAGATGCATCAAGCAATTGCCTAGTAGCAAAACTCAAACCACTATGAAAGATTTGCATTTGCATGCCCAGCTCAAACCCATGATGAGGACACTTTCTAAGCATCTTCTTAAACTTCTCCCAACACTCATAAAGACTTTCAAATTCTATCTGTTGGAAGGCAAAAATATCGGTCCTAATCTTAGATGTTCTAACTGGGGAAAAATATTTTGCCAAAAATTTTTCAACTAAAACATTCCAAGTGATAATAGATCTAGATAGCAAGGATTTTAACCAAGAGTTAGTTCTATCTCTCAAAGAACAGGGAAAAAGGCTTAGTTGATGGCATCCTCAGAAGCACCATTCATTTTAAAAGTGTCACAAATTTCTAAAAATCTCGCAAGGTGGGCATTAGGATCTTCCTCAGGTAATCCATCAAATTGTACCATATTTTGGATAATTTGGATTATGTTAGGCTTTATTTCAAAATTGTTAGCCTCTATTCTAGGTCTCGTAATACTCGAACCTATACCCGAGATTGCGAGTTTCACAAAATCGTCCATAGTCCTCCTACCATTACCACCATTACTGCCATTGTTGGGTTGATTAACCTCCATGTCTTTTCTTACTCTTTCGCTCAAAACTTTTCAAACCTTTGTGAGTGTTTTCTCAATCTCAGGATCAAGATCTACTATGTTGGCTTTAGATCTTCGGGTCATATACTAAAGGAAAGATCTACAGAGAATAGAAGATAGTGAGATTATAGAACTTACAAGTTAGAAAGTTAGTACATATTCACAAATTAAGCTCTAAAAATTATAACACGTGGGGACATTAATTTACTAGTATACAAAACAACAAAATATGGCACATATTCATACAAGAAACATATCTACATATTCACATATTTACATATAGATATATAAACATATAAACATAGTTAAATCAACAAAATTCAAACTTTCATGATATTATTCCCCGGCAACGGCGCCAAAAACTTGATGCGTAAATTTTGGGTGTATAAAAATTATTAAATTTAAATCTATCCCTTAGTCAAGTTTTAATTAAAACATTAATCCCAAAATACACATGTGAGCAAGTGTACTCTTCGCAAGCATAGTATAGGGAATTAACGAGTATCGATCCTTAAAGGAACAAGTATACACTAGTCACTTTTTCATTCGTTGTTTAACCAACCAAATAAAGTGAGAAAATCATAAAAAGAAAAATAAAGAAATATGTACAATTCAAGGATGTAAAAATATGCAATTTAGACAAAAGCTTTTGAAAATATGGTAATGAATCACTTAGTAAATATCACAATCAATTATCATCTTGGTCTTGTGAAAGATTTAATATAGACTAACTTCGTTTGCAATCTATGGATTCACTATCTTCTAGTTAAATAAGTGAACATATTTTGTCTCAACCAATTTGTCCAAAAGATTCATTAAAATCAATCCTCATATAAACTCCTATATTCTAGGTGATGTAAAACACGAAATTAGTCAATCAATTCATATTCTAGCAATCATAAATAACCTTTGATTACCCAAGTTCTTAACAATTAACTCATTTTTCAAGCAAGTTAAGAGATAAAAAATATGAAATTAATTAATTGAAATTATTATCAACCATTTTTCAAGCAAGTTAATAACAAAAATCAATCAACCAACTCCATAAGTAAAACAAGTAATCAAATCCCAGATAAATAACGAATTGATCAAAATACTAAATTAACTCAAGAAATTATGAATCTTGAAAACAATGTCAAATTACAATGAAAATATTAAACACATCATTATTTAAGAAAAAGAAAACAAAGGTAAAAGAAAGTACTCATAGACAAGCCTCATTCTTTTCCCTTGAAGACTTTCTTGAACAACCCTCCTTAATTTGATGAATTCCTCCTTCAACAGTGATTGGTATTTTTGCTCCTTGAATCCACTACTTTTCTCTTGCTTGTATAAACTTCTTTCACACTAAATTCATTATTTGAGGAGTCTTGGCCGAGTAGGATTCAGAAAACACCATAATCTTTGAAAATTTACTAAATTCGTGCACAAGATTGTTGCTTCTCCAGTGCGGACCTGGCACCGGGTCCAGTCGACCCACCTAGGGCTAGGTGTGTTTTGTTTTCCTCCTTGAACGTGCTTTGTTTTCACTGTTTGGGTAGATTGGACTTGGCACTTGGTCCCCTTAGCAGGCCTGGCACCAGATGTGTTCTGGAATTTCTCTAATTTTGCTCGAAATTAACTTAAATCTGCACAAATTTGTCAAAGATACTTATAACAAGTAAAATGTCAAATAGAAATGAATACATCTAGTTTTTACATCAAAAGTATCTTAAATTGACCTCAAATAATTAGTAAAATAATGATGATTTTAACCCCTATTAGAAACTAATCTTCCAAAGTTGTGAATCTAAAGTAAGACATCTATTCAACATTCTCTACATGAATACCCTTATTGATGGTTGTACTTTTAGATTTCCAACCTCTAAAATTACTCAATGTTCACCACCTTTCTACCTTATCGCTTGCCATGTCGATGCTATTGTGAAAGTACTATTCTCGGACATTTTCCAGATCATGATATCTTTCAAAGTAGCCAAACTCCATGGTAGGAAGTAATGCTGTGATTTTATGCACGATTTGAGGACCCAAAGGTGCTTGAATTATCCTCATATTCCAGAACCCATTCGAGATACAATGTTAAACCTTAAATCCGACTAGATCACTTCAAAATTCTAGTAACAAAGCTTGCCAAAACTAGTCCAATCATCAAACCAAAGTGAAGAGGAGCCATCTTTAAGGATGAAACCAATATTGTCCTCTACTATACTCCGAACTTTGATCATTCGGTTCCATATAATTGATGAAGATGTTTTAACTAGGATTAGCATTGGATGCTACCCTAGTTGATTATATTTAGCATCAGCAAAAATGGCCCAAAGAGATTCCTTTTGCCTAAACTTTCCACCACAATCCTAGTCCAAATGCAATTCCCATATCAGAGATTGAACGTATCCTTAGCCCATTTTCGCTCCAAGGTAAGCACATGGATTTGTATGACCTCTAGTGACGCTTCTTCCTAAAGGATAAAAAGCCCTAAAATAAATTAGAGAAGGCTTGTTCCATAGCTACAATTTTGGATAAACACGGTTCTACCGTGTGTAATATGTGCAGAGGCATAGAGAACAAAGCTGACCGAATGAGCTATAAATGCCCAGCATAAGATAAAAACTTGTATTTTCATCCCTGTATGCGTTTATTAATTTTGTCCAACGCTGGCTAAAAAATGCCCTCTTCCTTCTTCATTTAAACACTTGACACCCTAAATAGATGAAAGGAAGATGATTCTTGGAAAAACCTATTGTTTGATGGATCTGTTGCACAACAGTCAGAGAAGGTGTTTCAAAAGTAAATTGACCCTAGTTGATTTGAAATATCCAGTAGGTTGTCCATTGACAAGGATTGAAAACTAGTGGTTGGACAAGCAATTATGGACCAACTGAGTGATATTTTTTTATTAAAACTGAATTTGGACATAACTTGAAACAAAATAGACCAAGATACTCGGTTAAATGCCTTACATATATCTAGCTTGAGAATAGTGTTGCCTCCCCTCAATTTCTTATCTAGAGAGTGAACCAATTTGTGGGCTAAAAGAATATTATCCCTAACATCTCTACCCTTTACAAAGCCTAAATAGTTGGGGGAAATAATTTTGGGTAGTAGTCTTGTAAACCTAGAAGAGGGCACCTTCATGACATCCTTATTAGAGTAGTGGCATAGGCTGATAGGATGGAAATCCCCAAAGGAAGAGGGGGGATTTCGCTTAGGAATAAGAACAATCAGAGTACTAGTAAAGACTTTTGGAAAAAGAAATCATTCAAAGAAGTCCCCCATAGCCTTAACAATATCCTCTGCAATAATATCCTAACATGTAGTAAAGAAGTAACCTATAAAGCCATCCGGCCCTAGAGCACTATCAATACCAAGTCTAACAACTTCTTCTTTAACCTCTTTAATAGTAGGTATAGAATAGAGCATTTGTGCAGGAATCATGGGATAATACCTTTCTAGAGTTGATGCATACACAATCATCTATGGACATGACGAAAGGTCCTGAGTTAGGAGAATTTGAGGTAATTGAGAAATCAAGTTTGGGTAGATTAGAGTCCTCTATTGATGAGCCACTGGAGTTAGAATTTAAGGAATTACCCAACCATTTGGAATATGTATTTTTAGCCAAGGAAAGAAAATTTTTCCATGATCATAGCCAAAGATCTTACCAAGGAACAAAAGGCAAAATTGGTAGACTTATTGGGGAAATATAAGAGGGTCATTGCTTTGAAAATCACTGATATGAAGGGAATTAGCCATTCCTTTTGTACTCATATAATATTGCTAGAAGAAAGAGTAAAACTCGTAGTGCAACCCCAACAAAGGATGAACTATAACATGAGGGATGTGGTATAGGGTGAGGTAATTAAACTTTTAGATTCAGACATCATTTATTCCATCTCAGATAGCATGTGGGTAAGTCCAACACAAGTGGTGTCAAAGAAAGGAAAAATAATAGTAGCCCCCAATGAGAAAAATAAGTGGATCCCTACAAAATTGGTTACTGGTTGGAGGGTATGCATTGATTATAAGTAATTGAATGAAGCCACTAGGAAGAACCATTTCTTTCTCACTTTTATTAACCAAATGTTAGAAAGATTAACCGGACATAAGTTCTATTGTTTCTTAGATGGGGTTTTCAGTTTTTTCCAAATTCCTATAGCACCAGATGACAATTAGAAGAAAACTTTTACATGCCTTTTTGGTACTTTTGCATAACGTTGTATGCTCTTTAGTTTTTGCAATAGACCAGGAACCTTTCAAAGGTGCATGTTGTCTATTTTTGAAGGACTAGTAGCAGATATCATGGAGGTATTCATAAATGATTTTTTTACTTTTAGTGTGATTCCTTTGATTTATGTTTGACAAATTTGGGACAAGTATTGCAAAGATGTGAGGAGGCCAACCTTATGCTTAATGGGAAAAAATGTCACTTAATGATTTAAGAAGGTATTGTATTGGGAGACAAGATCTTTTGAAAAGGTACTAAGGTTGATGGAGCAAAAATTGAAGCAATTGAGAAACTTCCTCCTTCTACTTCGGTAAAAGCTATTCGATGCTTCCTTGGCCATGCAGATTTCTATAGGAGGTTTATCTAGGATTTCTCAAAAATTTCTAAATCTCTTACTTCCTTACTTGAAAAAGATGTTATTTTCAATTTTGATGAAAAATGTCTCAATGCTTTTAATGTGCTCAAAGAAAAATTAATCAATTCTCTCATTTTAATTGCACTGGATTGGCTCTTCCTTTTAAAATAATGTATGATGCAAGTGACTATGCAGTAGGTGCGGTGTTTGGACAAAGGATGAATAAACACTTTCAACCCATCTACTATGCAAGTAAGACTTTGACGGCTACACAAGAAAATTACACTACAACGGAAAAAGAATTACTCACTATAGTGTTTGCTTTTGATAAATTCTATGCTTATCTTATTTTGTCTAAAGTTATTATGTAAACAAACCATTTCACCCTTAAATATCTTCTTACCAAGCATGATTCCAAACCAAGATCGATTAGATAGATTTTATAATTGTAGGAATTTGACATGGAGATAAGGGACAAGAAGGGAGCTGAGAATTTGGCTATGAATCACTTATCTAGATTCGAAAATCCAGACCCAGAACCTTTGAGAGAAGAAGAAATCAATGACACATTCTTGGATGAACAGCTTCTGGTCATTGAAGGTAACACTTCTCAAACTCTATGGTTTACAGATTTTGCTAACTATTTGGATGCAGGTATAATTCCCAAAGAGTTCACATCTCAACAAAGGAAGAAATTCTTTTCTGAAGTAAAGCACTATCTTTGGGAAGATCCCTGCTTGTTTAGGTGTTGTGCTTGTAACACCCCACCTTTTTACTTTCGATTGGCTACTATTTGTAATAGGATAAGTGTAACACCCCACTACTTAGGCCCAACAGGGCCAGGGATGTCGCCCCGTCCAAAGGACAAGGGGTCTTTATAACTAGAACACACAAATAAAAATAAAGTAATACTTTAAAAATTAAAACTTATTACAACCCAAAATTTCAAGAACACATCCGAAATAAAATTGTTCACTCTCAACTCCCAAAGCATTACATAAAATAAATCAGAATATTTTCCAAGTAGGCAACAATTAACTACTCATCTCCATAGCAGGATCGACCTGAAATCATGGTAAAAAGGGTGATGAGATAAAAATCTCAATAAGTCCGTGTGTGCTTTGAGTGTCCAGTGAAAACAGTTCATGAATGCAAGGAGTAAGAACTTCATAAGAAAAATACTAACAAGCAATAAACAATGTTAAAAACAACAGTGGCGTTTTGGCTTTTCCAACCATACATGAATAGTAAAATCAACCACTCAAAAGGCGGCCATGGGTTACCACACGTTGGGCCCCATAACTACACAACGGTCAGAATGCCACATTTTGTGCGGACTGACAAAAAGGCAGGTGATCGGCCTACCGAGTAAGATTCTCCTCATTCTCTACAACCAAACAAAACCAGTTGTCCATTTCGGCAACACACAGTCCACATGACTGAAAACTGCTAGCTCGGACCGGCATGACTAAGTAGTACTAACGTTTCTCTAAGTTGAGTTCATCTTCTGGAGGTGACCTCCTGCCAGAAGACTCACTCTTGCTCTTCAAAACTAGTACTACTAGCCTACCCTTATTAAGTACTCAATGTAGTTCATCCCACTTTAGAGAAAACTAATAAAAACATAGCTTTACTTAAAAATGACAATCAAGGGTTTCCAAAGTCTTTATCAAAATTAGTTTTTGAAAAAGTTTAGTGTTTGAATAAAATTGCTTGTTGTTTTTCAAATAATTAGTTTGATTGAAACAAGAAAGGAAACAGTCCCTAATTGCCTTTACCAAATCAGTATTCACAAACTTCGGGTTTAGCTTGCCATAGAAACCTTTTACAACAAACAAGTTTTATGCAGGAGCTTATCTGATCCTTTGCTCGAGATAAAATTAGAGATCTCCAAAAGCTGGCCTAACCCCACCTGGGGTAAACATAAGCCAAAATTAAACTCAAGCTACAATTTGCTTTCACAATTAATCTTAACTCAACCTACTACAATCATGACCCTAGTGTCCCAAACTTTAAGGCTAGATAATAAATAAAAGGATTTATAAAATAAATCTTGCTTGATATTACAATACTAGGGTTTGTGAAATAGCTACTAATAAGTTGTAGGTTTAAATCCTGCCATAAATAAATCATGGTTTATTTGATGAAGGATCCTAGGTCCTAGATGGTATTATTTAAAGTAATGATTTATAGTAACTAAGGGTTAGAAAATAATTGATAAATAAAATTAATAGCAAGTAAATTTTATTATGTTTTGATTAAATAAATTTTATTAGTATTTATGAATATATGACTTACAAAACTAATATTTTACATATTATGATTATTTATATAAAAGGCTTGATTAAATGATATTCTTATATGTAATATCTATATATTTTATTTCTTTAACAAAAGCTATCATTTATTTGACTAAAATACTATTATTTTATATAATCGTTCAAAACCATATTTTCCTAGGGTTTTCGAAATCACTAGGAGAAATTACAGCATAAATCATTTTTATTGATGAAATAAAATTGGCTAACTTAATTAGCTTAGGGACAACAAAGTCATGATCATAATTTCTATTGCTAACCATAGTTATGAACATACACTCTACACCAATCATCAAATTATCCAAATCATGAATAAAGGCATAGATCTAAATTTATCAACACATGATCTCGACCCCACTAAACATAATTATATGCATGGCCTCAACAAGAATACAAGAACATAAACCCTATTCACCAAATGTGACATAATCTCTAACATGCTTGATTAATCATACTACTCACGACATAAGGCATGCAACAAACCCTAAAACATCATATAATCTAACCAAGACCAAATATCATCATGCATCAATCCCAACTCCATCATATAAACATATTCATTCATGCTTCAATTTCAACTCCATCATGTAAACACATACTCAATCTCCAAATATATTCCATCCTTATCTAACTACATCTAAGAGACATGAATCTAGAATTTAAAGATAAGATTGAAGAGGCTTACTTAAATGATGACTACTTTGGAGAAATTTCAAAAGAATCCTCTTGCGTAGACAGCTTGATTCGTCCAAGGAGGGAGAAGAAAAATTGGCCATGGTTAGATTAACCATTCGATCGAGAGAGAGAAAGAGAAAGAGAAAGAGAAAGTCTATTAGTGTGTGTGTGTGTGTGTGTGTGTGTGTGTGTGTGTGTATCATTAAGAGTTGAAGATGAATGATTGTTCATGCTTACCTTGAAGGTGCTCTTGAGCCTTCAAGAAAATTCTGGTTTTTTATCTAAAAGTGAGACTTTGATTTCGGTATTTGATGTTAAAAACTGCAGAAGTGGTTTCAAGGGGTTGAGTAGGCTTGATCTGGAGTTTTTGGAGAAGATTGGAGAGGTTTGGAATGGTCTTAGGCGTGAGAATGTTAGTAGGTGTTCTTGGTTTGGAGAGAATGGAGAGAAATTGGTTGAAGCTGGCCGAAATTCTATGGGAGAAGGGTAGCCAAATTGTTTGAATGGTTTTTGGTAATTGGATTTTCAGATTTGAGAGGAAAAGGAAGGCTGGTGGTTTGAAATTCAAAAAAGAATAATTTAGGGAATATTTTGTGGTAGCAAATATGGTAAGTAGATCTTTGATGATGAAGGTCTTTTGGGAAGCTACAATGGCCGACTGGATTGTTGGAATTTTACTGAAATGAATGTTGTTTGATGGAGCTTTAGGGTGGCTGAAATATGGTATACAATGGTGAAGGAGTTTTCTGGTTGTTTGAGGTTTAATTCATGGAAGGTTGATGAAATAAATTGCTGGAATTTTAGACTTCAATAAATGGTTTGATTGGAATGATTGATGGAGAGATTTTAGGAGCAGCCATGGAGCTATTTTTCATGCAGAACTCTGGAGAAGATGATGGAGCTCAAGTCATGGCTGATCAGGGTGAGTTTGTACAAAAAAATAGGATGAGTTTCAGATAAGGGTGAAGGAGAAACAAGCAGGAAATTCTGATAAGGTTTTTCGCAAGCTTGCTGGAATTTCTGGGCAGATTCTTCTGCCATATTTCAGTTAGCTTGCAAAAGGTTTGAAGGGCCATTGGAGGGTCCTTTAAGGCTGGTTTCTGATAAGGTTTATGAAGGAAAAACAAGGTTGGATTGCTGACTGAAAACCTGGAAGAAACAGCTTGGTTTTTGGCTCACCAAGCTACGAAAACTATCTAGAAAATTTTCTAGTTTGCACATTTTTTTTTAGCAGTCCGATTTTGGCTAGAATTTTCAGTCCTCAAGCTAAATGAAATGGTTATTTTTCTAGCAGCATTTGAGAGGGAATGATGGCTGAAAATTTTGACTATTGGACTGATCAACAAGCTGGAAAATTTTCCAGTTTACTACATGAAGAAGATGAACACACATAGGTTAGAGTTTGAAGGTTCAACCATGGAGATTAATTCTCTTGAGAACCTTCCACAACTCCTCCCTATTTTCTATCAAGAAGACATCCTCACACAGACATTTTTGACACTCCAAGATCAAAGAAGCTTGCTGGAGATTCTCTGGAAATAAAATGGCTTAGATAAATGGAACAACCTAATTGATTAAGAAGTAAGAAAAGCTAGAGATTAAGAAAGGTATGAATCCCTTAGAAATTTTTGTAGGGCATAAGAGTAGAATTAGGACATTCCTATCATGTCTCCCTTAGGACAACACTCCTACTCTTCCCTAGAGCATGCAAGGCTGAAATATAGCCTTCCTAAACAAAAATAAAATTTAATCATGCTAAAACTTAATTGATGGAATTTGAACTCTAAACCTCAAGGAATTATTCCAAAGCTCTAACCATTAAACCATAACAACTCTTGTTCTTATTTTCTCTCCCAAATATTTTTCCTATTTAACCCTCAAGCTATCTCCGTAATTCCTCCTCAAGCAAAATTACTATTTTTCCCTTCTTACTCAACAACCACAATCAAGCCATCTAGGCTACAAATTACATATCCAAGGCACATAAAATCATATAAAAATATATTTATGCATGCAAGAAAATATGATATGCATCCCAACTCCCTTACTCTATGGTTGGTTTTAGTTGGGGTTTCACAATAAGAATTTGTACCGATGTTCAGAACAAAAGTTGATCGGCGTAATGAGACGAATATTTTTGGTGGAATAATATTTTATCTGGATCTGAATGTAATTATTGGATTTGTTCTATTCGTACCCTAAATTTTTAGAAGACTATTATTATTATTAACAAAATAATAATTTAAGGGTATTTTGAAAAGACAAATTGGTCAGTACGGTGAAACGCACGTTTTAGTGTGAATTATGCTACCCGGGGTATCGGGGGCATTTTTGTCATTTTGACCGCATTGCGACTTTGACCGCAAATTTGACCAACCAGAAAAGAAATTGAAGAATTTAAGTGTTACAAATGGATTCAATAGAATTTTTGGAGTTGAATAGTGAAATAAAATATCTTTCCATTATGGACCCGATATTAGTCATTTCTAAAGAAAATGGAAATTGCGGTTAAAAATGGTGCATGTGGCATTTTGTGAGTGGTAGGCCATGGACATGTGTCAATTTAAGAGAGGTTTCATAAAGATTTCATGCAAGACACATAGAATTAAAGGATTGCATAATAAATGAAGAATGATGTGTAATTTGTGATTGGAACACATCACTCATGGGCCCATTTGATTAAGGTCTTAAGTAATATAATTGGCTAATATTTAGACCAAGAGAAGATGAATGAATGGCTAGAAATTGGCCAAGAATTTCGTTGGCCATGCAAGGAGAAATAAGGAAATTTTTGTGGAGAAAACAAAGTGGTTGGTGTGTAAAGTTTCTATTGGAACACACCTATTTTGTAACCAGCATATGTTTAATTAAATTAATATTTCTTGGCTAAAATTTTGATGAAGAATGGCGGTGAAGAGGCTGATTTACAGCCATATTTTCATCCAGCCTTGGAGAAAGAAAAATAAGAGAAAATAAGAAAGAAAAGGTTGAGAAAACCCAAGAGAGAAAGAAAAATGAGAGAGAAAGAAAAATAAGAGAAAATAAGAAAGAAAAGGTTGAGAAAACCCAAGAGAGAAAGAAAAATGAGAGAGAAAGAAAGAAGTGTGTGTGTTCTTAGAGCAAAATAACACCAAATAGCCTCAAATACAAGGCAAAACCCTACCTCGCTTGAATTAAAGTTGTTGTTGGGTGAATAATGATTATGATGGTGTGAATTTTAACATAAAAATATGACATTCATATATTGATTTCGGATCAAAGCTAGGGTTTGTAAACTTTTGTGTATGAACTTTATATGTGCTGGCTGCCTAAGGGTCTTTGAATGATGTTTCGTGTGAGGAAGAACTGTATAATTATAGTAGCTTGAAGGCTTATTTTTGGTTGAAGAGGTGATGATCAAAGTAGAGTAAAAATAGAATTTACTTGGTTGGAAAAATGGTTTAAACTATCTTTTGATTAGAAGAGATGAATTTGTGTTAAATAAGTGTGGCTTTTGTGAGCTACTGGAAATCTGAAAATTCTGAATTAAATATGATTTGAAGGAGAATTGAATGAATTAATGGTTCTAAGGTGTTAAAGATTAAAGAAGAACAAAGGAAAGCATGAATAGTAAAAATGAGGTAAAACTACTGGGGCTGTTTTTGCCCAGTATCGTGCCTCGAGAACTAGAATTCGGGAAAAAGGCTTATACAGAATTAAATTTAAGAGTCTTATGGTCAGTTTAGTATATCATAGATCCAAAACGGAGTTATGAATTGAAAGTTATGCCCAAAACAAAATTATGTGTCAAAGTAGCAAAATTCTATAATTTTGCTTAGAAGGTAGTTGAACTTAAAAATGATTAATTATGTGATTTTGGATGAAATAATTGGGAAATATGAAGTGAATCCCTTGTTTATGAAGGCAGAAAGTATGTGGAAAAACAAAAACAAAAAAAATGAATAAATGACGAAAAAACGACATAAACGAAGGTTGAATGTTTTCCTTAACCGTCGGCAAAACGTCGATTGGACATTGGCTACCCATCGGGCACGTTGGCTAACCGTCGGCTATTTTTTGGCCGAACATGAATTGATCCGAAAATGATGTTTGGTGTAGGTTTAGCAATAAATGGCCAACAAAACTTCAAAAACGATAAAGGCAGTGATTAAACGGCTGTGAACGGAAAGGGTTACTTATGACACGAGGTGAGTCCCTTTGATTTATAAAGCCTTTGAAAGCTAGTATGCTTCGCTTTTCCATAAAATTCTATGTTTTTGTACTATTTTTGAAATCCCTGAATATGTTTAAGGTTTATCTAAGCAAGAATTATTTTATGCCATTTTGGGCTCGATTGAACATCATAATTAGCTTGGAAACCTTACTGGATAATTCAAGCATGAATTTTGTGAATTTAGTCTTTTTTGGACTAAACATTTAGAATTTTTGAAAAATGGTAAATTTTAGAATCAGGTATCATAAATTTACTGGAATGCCCTTATTGGAACATTTTATAGAAATGTATTTGGAAACTTTGTATCTAATCCTCTTTTAAGATTAGAATTCTGAATTTCTTGAAATGAGTTCCTTTTGGAATCGGGTATTTGGAAAATGATCTAAATGTCCTTATTGGAATGTTTATGAAAACTTTTGGAATCGGATATATGATAAATGACCAACATACCCTTCTTGGAACTTTTGTGAATACTTTTCAAGTTGGGTAAGGAAAAAATGACCCGAATACCTCGAAAAGTCTTTTGGAATTAGATATGGATAAAATGACTTGAATACCCTTGAAAATGACTTTTGTGATCGAGTACGGGGAAAACAACCCGAATACTCTTGGAAACATATTTTGTTGTGTGAACAAAACTCTTTATCCTGTTTCAACATGATTTTAGAAAATGATCTCTCGTGATGGGATTGACTTTTGGAAAATGACTTTTGATCCCTAAAATTATTTTATTAGCCTGACGTGCCATGGAATAAATTGATTGGCTGTACGAAGCCTATGTGAATAAGGATCTGACTTGCGAGTCAATGGGATCAAATTCTGAAAATTGTGATTTTGCCCCAAAAATATTTTTATTTGAAAATCCTACGAGATCAGATAATCCTCTGGCCTAATCAGTCAGAAGGGGTTGGCATTGGTAACGTTGAGTACTCAGCAAGGACTTTGATCTTTGTACTAACTCATGTTAGAGATAGACAACCCCAAGTAACCTAGCTAGTTTTGGGGATTGTCTAACTCCAAACATGGTGACAGAACATTGAGATAAGTCGTCCTGGCTAGCCGTTTAGCACCTGCCAATTGTCGCGTTTGCGGGCGCTTCTTGATTTTGAGTCATTCGCTGGATGCCGGGTGGGGACACTCGGTGTGTTTGACTCCTTACTGCCTCGATGGTAATTGATGTCAGGATTGGGACCCCTGACTTACGGTAGCAAGTAAAAGATTTCCTAGTGATGCACGGATCAAATTCTGTAGGTTGCGGTCTCAGTACGATGACACGGTGCAAGTTGTGTGCTTATCCAGTGGTGCACGAATCAAGTACTAGAGGCTACGATCTCAGTACGATGACATAATGCAAGTTGGTGTACTTATCTGGCAATGCACAGTTAAGTGCTGTAAGGCGAAGTCCCTAGCACAATAAGATCGTGATGCCGAAGGCGAAGCCTTATGAGCTTTACATACAGGCCAACCTTCTATTGGAGAAGTGTCTGTGATTTGAAAATTGGGGCAATGTTTTGA
The DNA here is from genome assembly GCA_026120185.1 of Voacanga thouarsii. Lineage (NCBI taxonomy): Eukaryota > Viridiplantae > Streptophyta > Magnoliopsida > Gentianales > Apocynaceae > Voacanga > Voacanga thouarsii. The sequence goes on from JANUWF010003177.1 coordinate 59,987, forward strand.
AAGTAAAATATAGTTATCCAAAAACGAATGAGTTCTGGATAAACTCTTATATAGAGAGTTTTGCAATTGTTTCCGATGAACAAATAATATACCATTCCATAAAAGTTTTATATACCCTATTCTTTTATAAAGCACTAATACACATGGGACTCACTGAGTGATTCACCATTTACATGTGTCTTTTATCTTACCTTTTGTAGGATCTAGAGCTGAGTGGACCTATGGATAGAAGGACGATACCACAAAGTCGGCGGTATAGGTCTGGACAATTTTCTTTCTGATCGTGTATTATATTTTGTTATAGATAGAGATGGCATGTATGAGATTCACTAATATATGTATATGTGTGGCCATCAGTGTCGGTTATTGTCGAGTCCGGACTTTACATATATGTATGTACCTTGTCTGGAAAACTAGAAAACTAGACCCCTTATCTGGAAAACTAGACGGGGCGACACTCGGTGTTGATATGCTTTCACTGTTATCTTTTGTAAGGATGTTACAGTGCTAATCAAATTATTCAAAGATGTGTGGATTTCACAGAAAGCCAACACATTTTTCAACAATACCATGAAGGACCTGTTGGAGGATATTACCAAGCCAACAATACTGCACACACGGTGCTCTATTCCAAGTTCTATTGGCCAACACCTTTCATGGATTCTCACATGTTTGTTAAACATTGTGATAGGTGTCAATATACATGTAATATCTTTAAATATAGTGAAATGCCATTACAACTCTTTCAAGCATATGAAGTTTTTTATTGTTGGGGGGTAGATTTGAGGGGACATTTTCCTAACTCGTTGCCCAGTAAGTACATCTTAGTCGCAGTTGACTGTGTGTCTAAGTGGGTAGAGGCTCAAGCTCTGCCTACTAATGATATACAAGTTGTAGTTGTGGTTAAATTCCTTAAAAAGCTTTTCACCCGGTTTTGTGTATCCAAGGTACTTATTAGTGATAGGGGGTACTCACTTTTGTAATCAACAAATGGCAAAAGTTCTCAAATATTTAGGTGTGACTAATAAGTTTGCTACCCCATATCACCCCTAAACCAGTGACCAAGTTGAGGTGGTTAATAGAGAAATCAAAAAGAACTTTGGGAAAAATGGTCACTCATACTCGGAAATATTAGAGTCTTAAATTGGATGATATTCTTTGGGCTTATAGGACTAACTACAAAACTCCAATAGGCACAACCCCTTATAAATTGGTTTATATGAAGTCTTGCCATTTACCTGTAGAAATAGAACATAAGGCTTATTGGGCTATTAAACTTGTTAATTTGGATCTTAAACTTACTGAACCAAGGCATTTATTTCAATTCGTTCAATTGGCTAAATGGCGTAGTGACACTTATTAGAATTCCAGATTTTACAAGGAAAATGATTTCTTAGCATAAAAGATTTCATTTCTCAAATCATAAACCATCCCTTAACATAAATGTAACAGTTTTTCATCACATACTTCCACCATATTGCATAAAACGAAAAAAAAAAATAGCAAGTTGTGCAGCAAGAACATTTTTGGTCACAAGACTAAGGAAATGAAAGGGAAGGTGATGATGTTACCTCAATTTTCAGCTCAAGAACTACAGAAAAATTATCTCTTCAACCTCCAAGGAGTGATCCCTAGCTTGAGGAAGGTGGATTGCAAGGCCAAGAGTGAGTGTGTGAGCTTGTGTTCTTGGTGGAGTAGGAGCTAGCAGCATAGGTAGCAAGGGAATAAAGCTTCTCTTCTAGAGAGAAGTTGGAGAAAAATTTAGAGGGAGAGGGAGAAAGTGGCCGGTTAGGGTAGAGAGGGAGGAGGGAAAATAATGATTTATACTAGGGTTTTTGAGCATCCAAGTGTTGAAATGAATTCATTTAAACACACCCTAAATTCGATGGCTAAGATGAAGGGTATTTTGTTCGGTTAAAATGATTCATCATGGGTCTTGGATATGGGTTTTGGGTCAAATGATAAAATTAGGTCAAATAGTCAAAATTAGATTTAACACTAAATTTGACCAAGACTTTTTAATTAGCAAATAAGGCCAAACCCCTTCTTAAAATTAAATTCACTCAAGAATGCATTTTTTATGAAGGGAGGTTCATTGCAACAATATTATTTGAAATATGATACGAATTTAATTAACTTGCTTACTACACATAATGCACACACACACTCAATGCACAATAACTTATGTATAAATCACCTACTATGAACCAAACAAATAATTAACTTAATACACTTACTTTCTCTAAAAGAATTCTCATAAGGAGCGCATAAAATGGACACATGTAATGCATTTAATTTATGAAGTGGGATTAATTCAATCAAATGATTAGTTCCCTAACTCACAATTTAATTGGGTGTTATAGAAATCAAGTTGTTAAATCGATAATCTTTAAAATGTAACTTAGAAATTGTTTAAAGCTATGAATTATACTCAATAATCTCTCTTATAGTTTAAATTAGTGACCTATTACCCTTCAAAATGAGAAAGAGTGAAGTACTTATTTAAGCGAAGTATATAATTTAATAATACTAGAAGCTATTTAAAGATTTAACTAAAAAGAATCCATTACGTTGTTGAAATTTAGGCATTTTTGAGATCCAAAATTGATAAATCATTAAAACTAACAAACATGGTTAAATATAATGTGCAGTAGTAATAGCAACGTAATCACATTTTAAGAAAACAATTGATTAGTAAGCAGTTAAAGATCTACATATTTCCATGCTATAATTCAATTTTTCTATCACCAATGAGATTCTATTGCTTAAATAATTTTTTAGATATTTTTTTCATGATATTTTTTGTGCATTATCTCATTCCACATCATCCAATGACGATAAGATTTGAGGAGATTTATTAGGAGTTCCCTTCATTACTTTTATATTGCTAAGTATTAGAATCTAAATTATACATAAGGTTTGGCAAATAAGAGTATTTAAGCATATATCGTATTTGATGAATGTAGAATTTTTTTGATGAAATGAGTAGTTCCTAATACAAACTTACCCATTATAGTCAGAAATTAGTCCAATGAATCCTTCTTCTATGGTAATGCACATATTCTTCTATTTTCGTTATTTTTAGAAAATATCTCCACCTTTTTACATGGTTTCATACATCATGTTTTGAATCCATTGAATATCAGGGTAAAACAACGTCTAAAAAAAACGTATCCAAACCTTGTTCCTTTTAGCATACGGTCTTTTGGTTATAAAAAATTATGTGGTGCCACCTCACAAACTATATCCACCAGAACATTCATCATTCGGATGGAAAAAAAAATTATTCAGCATTTTCTCATTTTAGAGATTGGACATTACTTCCATTTCTTTAACCAATTATGATATCATTTCATACGTACACAAGATTAACCCATCCTATAAATACTGCTTTTTGTCCTGTTATGTTTTTCACTTGAAAACTCATTCTCTTTTATTTGTTGGAAAGGCACAAAGGGGAGAGTGTGGTTTTCAGCTTAATCTCTTGTAAGGTTGATATAATTGTGTGCTATATATTACTTAAATGCGCTTCTATGTTCACTCAATGATCTATTTTTTGATCTCGAAAAGTAAGACTAGGGAGAATGACAGCGAGGACTCATGAGAAACTCTATGCCCATTTGCAACGTCAAGTGCTTACTCTTTGCCCTGTTGACCCCAAACATGGCACTGAAGAAGTAGTACACTCCTATCTCTATCATTATTATTTGTTTATGTATCTATTATTTCTGCTCTGTCTATTTGTATACAAAAAATGTGCTTTGTGATTTTTTCACTTTTTTTTTCAGCTTTGGTTCGTGTTTGTCTATTCTCTTTCCCTTTACTAACATCCCTGCTTTTGTAATTTTTATATAGAGATTATAAAAATTATGTTCAATTCATGATGGTGCTTTTGATTTTTTTAGATAAGGCCACAGTTTTCTTTTTCTTTTCCTTTTGTGTGTGTGAGGGGAGGGATAGGGATTAGGCTTGACATGTTTAACAAAAGGATGGTTCCAGATGCGGGTGGGGGATGGCTATGCCCCTTTTCCTCCCCCTCAAAATTTTTAAAACCTTGTATTTTCTTTAGAAGAATTCAAAATTTTCAAGAAAAGCCTTCTAAATTTTGTCTTACTAAAAATTTTTAAGAAATTTATAACATTGTCGAATAATTTGTTATTTCATTTAACTTGCCCTCAATTATAAATTACTAATTTTATCCCAGTGCCTAACATGCTTGCAATGCGTGATCTCATGCATCATTGAATTCAATTTATCTTAATTAATTATGAATGTATTAATTATAAGGTAAAATTGTGTACATGTGTGTATATATTATTTCAAAATTTGAAAAGAAACAAAGTGAATAGTCTCTCACTTCTTATTTCATGCAATGTTATATATTATTATGTGCAAATAATTCCTTCTTTTCCCTCACTTTTCTTTAAATTTTCTAAAGTAAAATTTTCTCCCTGATTTGATTTGCAAGGTTTTTATGTTCTATGATTTTAGTTATGGGCATCAGTATCTAATTGTGAAATCACTAACACTTGAAATAAATGCAAGGCCATGTTAGACTACTTTGGTAATTTCAACTATAACAAGCAATATTGGTACATAACAAAATCACAAATGAAAAATATTGACCTCGATCAAACATTACTTTCTAAATTTTATTGCAGCAAATGTAGAAATTATGTGCCAAAATTTCGATTATCAACAATGTTGTTTCTCCAAAACCAGTATCCTTTTGCTCTGCTTATTTTAATTTTCATGTTAAATGCGCCTCATCAAGGGCTGCTCCTTGTGGAAATTTTTCCTGAGAACTTATACACAGCTATTTTCATTGTTAATCAGGACTCACTAATCGAGTTTTACAAGGAAAATATTTCTGATGACGAGCTCAAGATTAGTCCTTCAAGAAGTGCAATTCAAGCTATAGAAATCCAAAGAGATTTGACTGTGGGGACTGTGAACGATGAGGCAAGAAGGTTGATGAAGGAAATTATTATCTCGATAGAAGAAGTTCAGCAGTCAAGGTTTTATGCTACATTGACACAACAGATTCGAAGTGATGCATTTCAGCATCGCCTAGTGCAAGTCTTGGGTTCCCATTCCCAAATGCCAATGGTCATTTACGCCTTGGGCAGCCTGGAGTTCTGTTTCGAACCGCACCGTCAACTAGCTGTTGCTATTTTACTGAGACGAGACTTTCCTCAATGGATTGGAGGCATAGAAGTATATGATCCCATCTTTTCGCCTTCAGACATTGTTGTCTTAAAAGAGTTAGGCTGTGATGTTATCTCTACAAATGAGTGGTGCAGAAGAAGTATCGTTAAGCCAACACTTTTTTACCTGCCCTATTTTGAATTTGACCTTCTGGGAAACTTACTGGCAGTGAATTGGAGCCCTTCTCAACTTAATCAGATGATCATCTTGGGAAACAATTTAGATACCATCTTACCAATTTTGAATCCGGCTATTTTGGAAGGATTTCGTGAAGTCTCAAAGATATACATCATAGCAATTCAAGATTTTATGAAGAAGATTGCAATAGAAAATTACGGGGACGGCGATGTTATTGGTGACTTTGCTTGGCATTTCTTTGAGGTGGACTACGACTTAGACATGCTGCGATTGTTACCTGGTAATTCCTACACCTAGATCTTTTTGTTCCTCCTATACATAATGCATATGCTATTTGAATCAATATCTAACTATGTGTATGATCCATGGCTGCAGAATTTCTTTTGGTACCGAATAGGAGGATAAAACTTTTAGGGTTGTACGACCTGCTTGAGCCTTCAAATTTCAAAGAGCTTTTAGAGTATGAAACCTTTATTCTCTACGACAAGTTCTTTGCATATTAATTATTTAATCCATCATTTGTTGTTCTATTAACACGTTTTTGTATCTTCACCATTTTTCGTTCTACAGAGCTGCTGAAAACTCTTTCATGGCCGCATTTCGCAAGAATGTTGATGATGATGATGATGATAACCGGTTACAAGGCAGGAAACCACACCGAGCCCCACGCAAGTATAGACTGGTCTCAAAACCCCCAGCTAGTGGCTGGATCAAGCTAAGAATTTGTGGAAGAGGAGCAGGTGGAGAAGATGGTGATCATGTTCCTGCTGGTTTTGGTGGTATATGCTACAATGACCGTCAGTTTCCTATTCTAATCTACTATGGTTCTCTTGGAGAGGTCGATGAGAATATAGCATGTTTGAAGGCATTGGAGGTTGGATTGGAGTCACTAAAAGATTCTTCAGTTGATGACTTGATTGTTGAAGGGGATAACTTCAGGGTAATTCAATGGGTTAATGACAGCCCTGAGCCACCGGAAGTCGTCGAGCAATCTTTGGATTCAATTTCTTTCTTGCTCGCTGACTTTAATTCTGTAGTTTATCATATATATGAAGAAGCTAACGTGGAAGCAATCCAGTTGGCAGAGAAAGGAGCTGTTTCTTGTCCCATTGGAAAACCAGAGATTTTATTCTTGGAGCATCTGGCGAGCATCCTCAAACCAGGAGAGATTGAAGATGAAAATGACACCGAGGAGGAAGAAAACACAGAGGTGACTGAGATGGGGGAAGACACAGAGGAGGAAAAGGCCGAAGAAAACACAGTGGAGACCGAGGAGGAGGAAGAAGAGGAAGAAGACACAGAGGAGATTGTGGAGGTGGAAGAAAGAGAGGAGACTGAGGCAGGGGAAGACACAGAGGAGAATAAGGAGGAAGACGAAGTGGCTGCGGAGGATCGGGCAGGACCTATATGGGGTTTTCTATCTGGTCTTTTCAAATGTTTCTCAGACCATTAAATCTTGTTGAAGAAGGCCAGTTTAGATGATTTGAGCGGAAAAGAAAACAATTTATTTTGAGAGGTCTTTTATTCCCTTACATTTTTCTGTTATATGAATTACGACAATTTATTGCTGCAAAATAATAAGAGAAGACTTTCACAATGGGTGTTTATTACCTTTTTCTTTTATGGTAGTCAAAAGGATGCTGTATATATAGATCTTATAATATAAATAATACTTTCTTTGTTCTTATTTATTTGTCACAAATAAAAAATTTTAGCATTCTTTTTTATTTGTCACATTGAAAAAATTTATGTATCATTAATGTTAATTTTACTACTATACCCTTATATTAAATAACTTTGAAAAATGAGAGTGTAATAACTTTAAAGAGAGAGTTGAACAAACAAAGTAAGAAAGTAGTTGTGGAGAACATTAAATTCAAAGGTACTTTTGAAATGTATAAATAAAGTTGTATGAATTTAAGAGACTAACTAATTTTTCTTAAACTATGTGAAATAATTAACTGTGATAGATAAATTAAACTGTGTGAAATAGTTAACTGTGACAGATAAATATGGATAGAGGGAGTAATACGATGAACAAAGTTTTTTATTAATATGGTCATTAAATATTATAACAACGTAATGAAATACTTTAACCAGTCCTAGTGTAGCACATGTATTGCACAAATAAATATTTTTAGCATTATTATTGTTGCTGAAATTAATACTATTGTTACTCTTATCAAAATGATTATCTCTAAGTTTCATTTAGTGATGAATGAATTTGTTCATAGTATTTAAGAGATGACACAGTAAATTTAAAATGTTTTTGTATTTTAGAACTCCCTTCGTCCCCTTTTATCTGTTTATTTTAACTAAATTTTTTGTCTCAATTTATCTATTCTATTAGCAAATCAAGACAATATTAATTACCATTTTTTTCGCAAATACCCCTCTTTAATACAATAAATAATGTACACTTATAGTGGAAAATTGAACTAAATTAAATATACTTACAACATATAAAATTTTGAAATTTGATTATTCCTTAATAAAGAAAGAGATTCTTTAAGAATAAAATAGAAAATGTTAATTAATTAACCGAAAAATTTTATTTTTTAAAAAATTTGTGAATCGATTAAAATGGATAAATAAAAAAGGACGAAAAGAATAGCAAATAATTATATATATATATATATATATATATATTTGATAATTTTGCATAGCATAATTTGATCATTGCATTTAATAGCAGTTTGTCATCATGCTGCGTCGGGGTAGTTGCACTCCTTTACACTTTTTTTGGGGGGTTCGTTCCTAGGGCAAACTAGCATGTAATAATAATCATCATCGTTATCATTATCACCAACCAGTATCAATCTATATATAACTCTAAAATTGATGTTTTCTATTGTACTGCATGTGTTTTGCTTAGCTTTTCACACTTTTTACTTTGTAAGTTGTGCAATGATGTGTGTGTGCGCGTGCTTTGTATCCCTTAAAAAGTATTATTTTAAAATCACCTACAACAATCAAATTTTATATTAAAAAACAAAAATTACTTACACAACACATATACAGACAAGTATACCCCGTGATCGAATTTCATAAAGTTGAAAAGGTGAATTTGTATTAATGAGCATATGTGTGTATATTATTATTAGTGAAAAATGTATTTATATAATTTAATTGATATGATGGTTGATTACTTTAACTTGTGAATATGAGTATATTCAATTATTTGCAAGTAATTTGATTTGGGTGATGATTATGAAGGTAGGAAAACTTTATTATATATATTTTTTGGGGGAGCAAAAATGATATTTAGTAAAATATAATTCTAAACCTTTTGGGAGTAAAATTATAATTTATATTTTCTTTATAGAGTAAAAAAATATCTTTTCTATACATGGTAGCTATTTTGTAAATAAGGTAACTGTTATTATCATGCATTCATTCGCAAATATAATAGCATTTCATGAGCATTTTTTTAGATGGAACTTTATTTTAATATTTTATGAATGAATATTTGTACATTTATTAAGGAAACTATTTAAAAAATATCTTGACTACTTTTTATATTCTTTTTTTATTTGAATATTTGTGTAGGAAACTTGTATGAATTTTTTTGAATATATTGAAATCCTTTATTATGATTAATTCTATGTCTTGGGTGGGAAATTAATTATTAATAGGTGTTTTATGCTTTTATTAAGTGAAAAATAATGTTTTTGGGGCAAATGTGAGAGATTAGTTTTGTTAAGGACCTAATGATGATTTTATTTAAATAAAAACCCTATTTTGTTTTTTTAATTATTTTCATTTTTTACTTCATTTAATCATGATTATTAATTGACCAGGACTAATTTTATTTTACTATTTCTTTTATATATGCAAGACTAATTTTAATATTTCATTATTTCTATTACCAAATTATTTTTTTGATTTATTTTATTCCAATAAATCCTAGAAGCCCTAAATATGTTAAAAGACTATCATATCCCTCTTTATAGCAATCAAGTCTCAACCATTGGTGTATTTTAATCATAACCATTGATTTTAATGAAGTTTTTGCATTAAAACAACTTTTAAATGCCATTTAATTAATCTTACTCTTTCTTTTATTAAACAAAACACTTATTCACCAAATAAAACACCAAACATCATATCTCTCTCCCTTATTTCACACACCACACATGCTCACACACACTTTTATGGTGTTCTTGATCTAGCTCTCTTCTCTCCCTTTATTTCTTTGTCTTCTCTCAAGAACACTTAGAACCCTTAACTTAAAGAAACTCATTTGAAGGCTTTTGAACCCAACAAATTCGAGTAATCAGGTTAGATTTGGAAGAAGGTAATAGTTTTTTACTCATTTTCTTTTACAATTCATTTAGTGATGAAGCCCTTGTTGGGCAGATTTGATGGTCTTGAGGAAAACTTGATTTTGATGATTGTGATGTTGGAGGATTGCTGAAAAAATGATGTTAACATGTAGCATTGATACTGGGTGATGGAATTTGGGTGGTTTGAAGTGTTTAGGAGTTTTGATAGTTGAAATTATGTTGAGAAAAAGGATTGTGTGCAGAATTTATTGATCCGGTAACATTGTGAGTCAAGTACAAGAAACATACTTAACTTGATTCTATCATATTTCCATTAGGATCATGCAATTTGTACTAGTGGTTGTTTTTATATGATTTTTCAAATTTACACTGTTCAGTTTTCCACCGAGGCTGATTTTCCTATGGTTTTCAACCTCCGATTAAATCATTTTCTTTTTGAATTTGGATCTGAGATTTTAACATAACAATCCCTACATCTTAAGAGTATTTGTCACTTTGAATCATCTAATTTGGACTTGTATTTTGTTTTTAATGATATTCGAAACAAATACTTTTAGAACAAAGTATCATTGTTACTTTAGCATTCTATAACTTCAAGTAATTAATTAACATAATTAGATGCATTGGATTTTGCTGAAATTTTGGTAGGAACTCTCCCACACATTCAAGTTATATCATGAAAATTTTCATGGAATTTTGAATTGTATTTCTTAGTGACCTAATTACCCTATTTTAAGTTTTGTTTTCCTCTAATAAGTTAATTTTCTGATTAGTATATGATTAAGATTTGCTTGTGAATTTATCATGACTCTTATATGCCCTTGATTTAGCTTAATTATATGATGTTCTAAGTACGATTAGAGATGTTTATCATTATGCTTCACGTTAGATTGATAATCTATAAATACTAGAACTTGTATATGTAGACAGACTTATATATATAATTGAAATGCATGGAGAGATCCTTTGTTTCTTTATTTAACTACTTGTTAGCTTAATTTTCTGAGTTGAATTATATGATAATTTTATGTAGTTGGTGATTTATGCTTGATGATTTCTATGGGGTATGTTAGATGGAATTGATGACTTTTCATTGATAAATTTTGCACATAAGTTAAGCTTATCTATGTGAATAGAATATTTGATGATCGCTTTACTTCATTGAATAATTATTTGATATGAAGATTTACTAAGCATAATTATATGATAGTTATGTGTTATATGTCATTATTGATGCATGATGTTGGGTAGGGTATAAGATGGGATTATGGGATTAGAATGGTTAGGGTCATGATGAAGAAGTTATGTGATTATCATAGGGGAATGATTTATACGTTTGAGTGCTATGATAGAAAATTTTTATATAAAATATATATATATATATTTCTCTCTCTCTCTCTCTCTCTGTGTGGGTGTGTATGTGTGTGATCAAGGTTTTAATCTAAGAGATTAAGTTGAGATTCGCTTCTTTTGCTAGGACTAAGGCAAATCCTTGAATCCCACGAAACGTGTTGTGTATGTGAATCTTATGAAATGATTTTATGCTTGCATAAATTTTGGAAATGTCTATAATATTGTTTTATAAATTATTCTATTATAAAATATATTTTTTCAATGATACAAATTCTAGCAATCATTTATATGTAATGCATACAAATTTTTTTGAGTACTTGAGATCCTTAAATTTCTTACATTCACTTTATGATAATAATTTGTGCATAAAATAGGTATGAAAACTATTGGAAGTTCTTTCATATGCATTTTTCTGAGCTTTCTTTCAATTCATGATTGTTCCAAGGTAATCTTTATCACTTTCTTTATTTCATACAATTACCCTTTCACAAGCAGAACTTTAGCAAGCATCTTCTCCTTTTCTATACTTCAATCTTTTATTCTCTTATGAAAGCTTATTCTTGCAATATTGGCGAGTAATTAGATAGAGAATTATTGTATGCGGTTTCTCTTAGAGTTATCACTCAACTTCTAGAACTTGTATATCTAAAGACTTCTTCTCTTCACTTAAGGTGATATTTAATCCTTAATAACCGCATCCTTTTTCTATGACATTTTTTGCTCCAAGATTAATTCTTTGTGTTCCTTCTCATTTCTTATTATTAAGTACCACATAAAATCTTTTATACAATAATTTATTAAGGCAATCAATTTTAGTATATCTATGACTACAACAAATTGCACAATTAATCCCCTCCCCTCAACTTTTGTTGCCCTTTATTTGAAGGACTTTGAGACCTAAACCCTTCTTATATGATCAGTTTATCTATAACAAATCACAATTGCACAATTCAATCGTTTCCTAAGTCATGAATCTACTTAGATAGACTTCACTTTTTTCCCAATCCATGAAATCACTATCTTTTAATTAAATTAGCAAATTTTTCAATCAAACCAACATAACCAAAATGTGCATTAAACTCAATTCCTCATAAACATGAAATTAGCTAATGACTCTTTGCTCGAGATGAAACCAACTAATCTTCGATCACTTTAGTTCTTTAATCTTAACTTCGTTTCCCAAGTCCATTAAGATTTGACAAATACAAAATCAATGTAATGGACTCCTAACATCATTTCCAAGTCAATTAGAAGAACTTGCATCAATAAGCAATGATAACAAGTAATCAAATACAAAGCTGGTAGAAAATTGATCAAATAACTAAATTAACACAAAATCATGAATCTCAAAATAATGTTAAGTTACAAATAAAATATTGAATGCATCATTGTTTTAGAACAAGAAAATAAAGGTAAAAGAAAGCCCTCATAGACAAGCCTCCTTCTTCTCCTTTGAAAACTCTCTTGAACAATCCTTATTGAATGGTAAATCTCCTCCTTGAGTGATTTGAAACTTTGATTCTTGGATTCACTCTCTATCTCTTTTGTTTTCTTTTGATTTTATAGGCTTCTTCGATGGTAAATTCATTGCTTGAGGATTCTTGACCGAGTAGGATTGGAAAATACTAAAATAATTGGAAAATTAGTAAATTCATGCACAGGATTTCACCTCTGCAGAGTGGACTTGGAATCGGGTCCCTTCGACTCAATTGGTGCTCAGGTGTGTTTTGTTTTTCCCTACGTTTTTTGCTCTATTTTTTCTGCTCAAAACAAAATGGACCTAGCACTAGGTATGGTTTGAAAATTCTTCAATTTTGCTCGAAATTAATTCAAATCTGTATAAATTTGTCAAAAACACTTTTTACAAGCAAAAAGTCAAATAGGAATGAAAATGCCTAGTTATTATAATAAAAGTATCTCAATTTAATCTCAAATAACTTGGAAAATAGTGATGATTTTAGTCCCTATCACATACCCCCACACTTGAACTTTTGCTTTTCCTCAAGCAAAACACTTAAGCTTAGAAAATTATCAAGAAAATACAAGATCTTTCTCATTCCAAAAATTGAAACATAACAAAGATTATAACTTCCTTTCAAACTTTAGATAAAACTCTTGCCATTCATCAAACCATTTGAAAACAATTCAAACTTTGAAACATTTGATAAGGCATCACAAAACTCTTGAAGTCAAATTAATCAAATTCATACCTTAGTTTAAGAAAATTATTTCACCTCTTCAAGTAAAGATATAGATAATATGAATCACACACGTCAAGTTATCTACCAACTCACACATTATAAATCCCAAAATTGCACAACTCAAGTCATGATATAAGAAAAGTACTCCAATTTTTTCTCTCAAAATTTTTCAATGACTTAGGGAATTGATAGTCTCAAGTGTATGGATTTCTCTTCATAACCGTATTGGCCTCCTTTTAGTCATCACTCATCATTTTTTTAAACCTATTTTCTCTCTTTTGCTTTCGGGAATTCATAACGTCTAAAAAGTGGATTTCTCTTCACTATCCGTATTGACTCCCATAATCAAGCAAAAATAATACTTTCTCATCTTTAAAGAGGACACAACAATCAACTCATTTTTTTAATTCTTTAACTTACAAAAAATTTTCACAATCTTTTCACTCAAAGATTTTATCTCCTCACATTTCTTATCACAACTCCAAGCTAAACAAAGTTTAAACCCATAATACAAGAGTTAGACTAACAAACTTTTTCCATATTCCTTATATCTTCCATATTCAAATTAGATGAAGTCAAATAATATTCAAACACCGATGCATAAACAAGATTATTCCCAAATTCTCAAGTCTTGACAAATATTCTCTGTAGTAGACCAATTTCATAAAAATCTCCCAAATGAATGATAAACATTCATATCTAGGTAAGAAAAAGAATTACACCATTGCTAAATAATGAAAGCCACAAAAAATTTTGAAAATTTTCACACAAAAATGATATGGAAAATATCTTCAAAACCTACATTCTCTCCACCACACTTAAATGGGATATTATCCTCAATGGCCAAAGGTAGAATAAAGAAAGCAAAGCCAAGAAGACCAAAATAAATAAAGAGGAAGAAAATACTTCCATTACATGTTAGGGCCAATAGGTTTGAATCCACCATAAAGAGTAGTCATTAGAGAAGTCACAAGAGTACCTAAATTCAAAAAGAAAAAAACAAAAACAATAGCATAAATCTAGAAAAGAGAGAGAAATAAAGTAAAAGAAAAGACAAAGAAAAGAAGTACAAAGGACTAATGAACAATCATGACTCATAAAGGATAAGATCGAGATGCTCTAAAGTGCTAAGTTCTTCACCCAAATATGGTTTCAATCGACTTCTATTCACCTTAAAGATCCATTTAGTTAGATGAGAAACCTCAATAACTCTACATGGACAAACTCGATGTATCTTATATAGCGCCGACCATCTTGACTTTAACTTATCCAAAAAAAGTTGAAGCCTAGAATTATATACCAACACATTATCTCCTTATTGAAATTCATGAGGGGAACGAATATGCCTATCATGCCAATGTTTCATCTTATCTTTGTAAATTCACGAAATATGGTAGGCATCATTACGCCATTCGTTCAACTCATTCACTTGAAGCAATCTTTGTTGTCTTGCAAAGTGAAGGTCAAAATTGACAACTTTAATCACCCAATGAGCCCTATGTTCAACTTCCACCGGTAGATGACATGACTTTCCATGCACTAATCGATAGGAGGTTGTACCAATAGGAGCTTTAAAAGCAATCCTATAAGCTTAAAGAGTATCATCTAGCTTCAAACTCCAATCCTTTATTGTATAATTAACCACTTTTTCCAAAATTCATTTTAACACTCTATTAACCACCTCAACTTGGCCACTGGTTTGAGGGTGATATGTGATAGCAAACTTGTGAGTAACTCTTAAATCTTTGAGAACTTTATCCAATTGGGTATTATAAAAATGGGTTCCCTTATCACTAATAAAGACCTTAGGCACTTCAAACTAGGTGAAAAGGTTTTTAAGAAATTTTATTACAACCCGCGCATCATTAGTAGGCAAGGCTTGCGTCTTAACCCACTTAGATAAATACTCAACCGCAATCAAGATGTATTTGTTACCCAAATAACTTAGAAAAGGACCCATGATATCAATTCCCCAACAATCAAAATTTTCACAAGCTTGAAAAATTTTGCAATAGTATCTCATTAGATTTAGAAATGTTACTTGTACGTTGACTTCTATCACAATTTTAAACAAACCTGTGAGAGTCCTTAAAGAGTGTAGGCCAATAAAATCCGGACTCAAGCACCTTTCTTGTGATGTTTTTAGCTTGGTAGTGGCCTCCGCGAGTCCTTCAAGATAATGTTTTAAGGTGTTTTCTCTTTCCACGGAATCCACACATCTTCGGATGATGTGATCTGGACAACATCAAAACTAATAAGGATTTTATCAAAAGTAATGTTTTACCTCAGAGAGGAATTTCTTCTTCTGTTGCATAGTGAAGTCTTCCGGAATAATTTTTGTAACTAAGTAATTATCAAAATCCGCATACCATTGTGTTTGAGAAATCTCACCATCAACAAGTAGAATGTGTTTATCCGGGAAGGTGTCATTAATGTCTTCTTTGGCAAAGGTTCTAAGTTGGTACCGATGGATGAAAATCTAGTTTTTTAGCTTATTTTTCAAAATGGTCACTAAGAGGGGTTGGCTCCAGCCCATCTTCTTTAGATGGTTAGCTCTGCGGTTTCGTGCTAGGATCGGTAGCTTCTTACCATTTCATAATGTAATGGCAGCTAAATCGTGCTATGTTTCTAGCCCTAATGGTGACATTACCACTAGATCCGTTAAAAATCAAATTTGCCTTTCCATATTTCTAATTAGGTCCTCAAAATTTTCCAATGTGTCATCTATCTTGTGAAAACGTTTGGTTATATAGGTGACAAATTTTTCTAATACCTCTTCTAAGGTAGTGGAGTCGGATGGTCGAGATTTCATCTCTTGAGACATGTTAGGATACCGTCCTATATTCCAATTGGCTATAGCACTTGCATAAAGTAGCTTATTAGTATTATATATGCATAGTACTAATATGAAATCAAGTTAGTTAGTTAAGGTACATGTTCACAAATTACGTTAGAAAAATTACAATATGTAGGGACATTAAAGTACAAATATACAAGAAAACAAAATATGGCCCCTATTCATACAAGGAATATATAAGTATAGTTACATAGTTACATATAGACATATAAATATATATAAACATAGTTAAATTAACAAAATCCAAGCTTTCATAATATTGGTTCCCGACAATGATACAAAAAACTTGATGTGTAACTTTTAGGTGTATAAAAACCATCAAATTTAAATACATCATTTAATTAAGTTTTAATTAAAACATTAATCTCAAAATATATATACGAGCAAGTATACTCATCATAAGCATAGTATAGGGAATTAACGAGTATCGATCCTCAAAGGAATAAGTACACACTAATCACTTTTCATTCATTGTTTTAACCGATCCAAATAAAGTAAGAAAAGAATAAAAAAGAAAAATAACGAAATATATACAACTCAAGGATCTATGAATATGCAATTTAGACAATTATCCTAGAACACATGATAATGAGTCATCTAGCAATTATCTCAAGTACTCATCATTTTGGTATCATGAAGAAATATAAAGTAAAATTCAATTATTTCCTCATATCATCTTACATAGACTCCACTTTTTTCCCAATCCATGGAATCACTATCTTTTGATTAAATTAGTAAATTGTTCAATCAAACCAACATAACCAAAACATGCATTAAACTCAATTCCTCCATAAATGTGAAATTAGCTAATGACCCTTTGCTCGAGGTGAAATCAACTAATCTTCGATCACTTTAGTCCTTTAATCTTAACTTCGTTTCTCAAGTCCATTAAGATTTGACAAATACAAAATCAATACAATGAACTTCTAACATCGTTTCCAAGTCAATTAGAATAACTCGTTTCAATAACCAATGATAACAAGTAATCAAATATCAAGGATGATAGAAAATTGATCAAATAACTAAATTAACACAAAATCATGAATCTCAAAATAATGTTAAATTACAAACAAAATATTGAATACATCATTGTTTAAGAACAAGAAAACAAAAAATGAAAGAAATCATTCATAGACAAGCCACATTCTTCTCCTTTGAAGACTCTC